>CM050164.1:391369296-391544296 GCA_027410445.1 Discoglossus pictus
GAAATTCTATGAGTTCTAGAGAGGACCCGCAAGGGGGTTAAACACCTATTCGTAGCACTGTAAATGCAAATAAAAAATGAATACTGCACTGTAAATAACGGGGAAAGTGATGAAAAAATAATTAGAATTAATTGCACAACAGTCTCAATTTTGCAAATCGGCAATATATAAGATTTATTTTTATTTCTAATTTCGGGGTCAAATCGATCTCAGGTATAAATGAGTTAATACATATCAGGCCACCCACATGGACTATAACAAGTCTTATCGCATTTCTGACCCACGAATCTAATTGATTGGCGTGTAACCTCCACGTTTTACTGCGGTAATAATGACAGTCTCATTTTCTATTGGCTGATTCGAAATGGGAGGTTACGGGCTTGCTTAATTGATCATGTTCCCTCCCGGAACTGCTACCAACCAGTGCATGGTTTACAGTCAGCTTTGGCCCAGGGCTTGAGCAATTGAATAGCATCATAATAGGAGACGAATGGGAGCTCGCAACACACACACGCAGACATACAGCCTACAACAATCAAGTTGCGGGCTTGCAATTGAATCGGGCCCATGGTATGGTAATTAGTGCCGCGGCATGCTAATTACTGACACTTTATGCTTGATTTGCATTGTGAATGGGACCCGAATGTGTGAAATAAATGACTCAAAGGTAGATCATTTTTGGAAAAAACTAAAACTAATTAGGAAATTCTACAACTAGTTTTCATACTGTACAACTAAATCACTACTCAGGCTAAATATGTCACTCAGATTAAATGGTGCATATCTCATAAATTCATATGTTTTAAGAATCTCAAAAGCAACGTCTAGCCTCAGTTATCTGTATATGAATGGCAGAAGTGTATGGTCTGCTTAACAGCTCTTTTTTTTCATTCTATAGTTTCATTTTTTAATTATTTTATTTTACTGTGTATTCCACAAAACTTAAATTAGAGCAAAGAATGATACCCCTTGTGGAAGTAGGATAGAATTGCCTGGTATTTGGGGTTGGACCACTCTAATGAGTGGGACCAGACTGATATACTACAGGATATTTCTCCCTGTGATGGGCACAAGTGAGCTAAAAGAGGTTGCTCTCAGAGTAGCTTATCATGTCCATAGACCTAACCTATTATGGTTAGTTCCTTCTCTGATTGAGCACCTTTGCTGTTGTTGTTTTGTTCCCTTGTGGAAGTGACATAAAGCAAAGAATTTTGTAGGGGATGAGTTTATGTGGGACAACTGATTTTTTTCTAGCCACTGGTAAAACTTGGTAATTATTCATCTTTTCAAGGGTTTTATCTTTGGAGAAATGGCACACAGGGAGATTAAATAAGAGAGGAAAGCAAAGGAGCGAAATTAATGAAATAGATTGGAAATGGTGATGCTACTCTTCGATCTCTTGCCACCGAAACAACCTGATTGCCTTTTGTGAAATTCATCACTGAGTACTATCTGTACTAAAGCAACCTGGAACGATAACTCCTATTCTTTGTTTGTTTGTTTATTTGAGATAATATACAGGTTTTTTTTTTTCTAAATTACACTTTTCAATTGCTTTTACACTTCTTTGTTTCAGCGTTTCACAACATTGTATAAGACTTACCACATTTTTCCAATGCAATAATCATGATGTAACTGTAAAAACAATAAAGTATACATTTCCCAAACATTCATATTACTGTAAAGGAAAAAAAGAAAGAATCAAACACTCCAAAAAAAACATTAAGGTCACATCAAAAATAACACTCACAGCTATAGATTGTATTGAAAACTACAGATATTTCACAAATGCAAATCAAGCAATGTTCAGGGGTAAACCTGTAATAGAAAACTTCCAAATACTCAAATTCTCATACTGTTTGATAACACTTATATGTCTATTCCTTTATGTTCCTCTGGATATAATTTAACATTAAGTCTCCATGCTTTAATCATAAAATAAACAACCTTAGTGTTTGTTTGTATATCTAAACATAATTTTATTTGCAAGTGCTTAAAAGCTCAGTTTTTACTTACTTAAATCTTCTAAACAGTCCATGCAAAGGTTTGCCCCCCCAGCTCATGCATACAATAAGACTCATTCAATTGAGGCATCAGGAGATCCGGGCTTTGGAAATGAAGCCTGTAACTTATTTTGCTATTCAATTGGCGTATTTTTTGCAAGCACCAATCGGGTTACGGGCTCTGACCCCCGATCGCTAACATCGCAAATCGCTATTCATTTGCTCCGATTCCCCTCGCTAACCACCCCCCCAATGCCGCAAACGGCAAAACTCACTCCACAAGTTAGGGGTTCCAAGGAGAACTCGCAAAGGGCTTAAAGACATGTCTGGAGCACTTTAAAAGCTAATACAAAATCAATACTGTATTTTTATTATAAGGGAAAGTAATGTTAGGTATTACAATTAATAGCACAACATTCTCACGCTCGCAAATCGGCCCAAAAAATACTTTATTTCATGTTTAATTTGCGTGTTATATCGATCCCAGCAATCAATGTGTTAATACATATAATGGAACTCGCATATAATCATATTTACGGTTTTATCGATATTACAATATTTCAGGAATGTGGGTCCGATCGTAACACGTAATTGGCGCCCATAGGACTTTGAAATCCAAACTCCATTTTTCATTGCAGTAATGATGACGATCTCTGTTTCCATTGGTTTCTAACTCAGGAGTTTCGGCCTTCCTGTTCAAGCTCACAAAAGCTGCATGCGATGACATGGTTTCCGAATTTCACTATCGGTCTTGCCTAATTGCATAGCACAGTAACTCAGGCCTGCTGCGGGCCTGCAGGAGGCCCGCAGACATACAGCCTATATCCCAGAAGTTAGGGCCTCCTAATTGAATCACTCCGTATGTGGCTAGGATATGTAACTAGCCACATACAGATTATTTCTCAGCAGCATTTCCTAAAATGCTGCTGAGCAAGGGCATAGGAAATGAAAGAAATCTGCGGCAGAGATTATTATTATAGTTATTATTATAGTTTATTTATAACGCACCGACATATTCGGTAGCGCTGTACATAAATTAGGTTCAGACAATGATAAATACAGATTAACATTTAGCAAAGGAAGGAGGGCCCTGTTGGTGAATTCCCAAAGTACTTAGGATAGAAACTTGCAGACTTAGGCCCTCATTCAATTGCGATTTGGCCAATTGAATAGGGGTCCAAATAAGCACATAGCATATTTTTTTTAAATAAGTTTTTAGTCAGTAATCATCTATCCAAGCAAGTTTCTCACTAACTAAAAACTTATTTCAAAAAAATATGTTATGTGCTTATTTAAAGCCCTATTCAATTGGTAAAATTGCAATTGAATGAGGCCCTTACAATCTAAGGGATAGTGAGTGGTAAAAGAGGGAGAGAGAGGTGATAAGTGTGTTAGGGTGGAAGGTGATACGCTTCTTTAAAGGCAAGAGGATAATCTGGTGGAGCGAGGCAAGGAGTTCCAGAGACTAGGGGCAGCACGAGAAAAGTCCTGGAGGCGGGAGTGAGAGGAGGTGACAAGAGTTGTAGAAAGAAGAAGGTCATTAGCAGAACGAAGAGGGCAGGTGGGGGAGTATTTGGAGATGAGAGCAGAGATGTATGGGGGAGCATTATTGTTGAGGTCTGTAAATTAGGGTCTTGAATAATGTTATTCTTGAGGCTAAGGGAAGCCAGTGGAGTGATTGACAGAGAGGTGATGCTGACACTGAACGTTGTGTACGGAAGATGAGTCTAGCAGAGGCATTCATAATGGATTGAGGCGGAGACAGTCGGGTGGTAGGTAGGCCAACAAGAAGCGAGTTGCAGTAGTCTAGTCGAGAGATGATGAGAGAGTGTATAAGGATTTTAGCTGTGTCTTGTGTAAGATAGTGACAAATTTAGAGATAAATAGATAGATAGATAGATAGACACAGATACACACACATCAGATATACAGATATACAGATATACACACATACTTTTGAGGTAAGTACCTTATCCCTGGTATCTAGAAGCAAATTCTACCTCTTCCTCCCCAGCAGTACCCAGTACCCCTCCCTTACCTCCTGTCCCTTTGGCTGCATGGATAATTTTGATAGCCAGGACAGGAGGTGAGGGGGGAGGTACTTGGGAGGGAGAGGAAGTGATTGGAGAAAGCTGATGCACGTTGTGATATCTCTCCTCATGCTAGACAACATTCATAAGGTATCTACATCCCCTACAGTATAGGGGAGGTTGTTATTGTTGTGTATATATATATATATATATATATATATATATAAATATATTTTTTTTTTATTTATTTATATATATATATATATATATATATACAGTATATGCATTTGTGGGCACATTTGCATGTCCCAGCTCAGCTTCCCAGAATGCAGTGTTATAACTGTTTTTCTCGGAACTCTGAGCTGGAAGCAGATTTTTTAACTTGTTTTAGACATTCAAATGTCAACACAGATGTACTATTTATTTACTGTACTACTGTACGGTGGAGGGCTTCTATCACTCTTTTGCCCACCATATTATAAATGATTGTTGTGATGAACTACCTTCTCATAAAGTCCACAACACAGGTTGACATTCCTCTCCATGCTGATGATAGCCATCCAACCTTGGCTTTGCATTAAAGCTGTGTAATACAGCATGCATAAGCTTAAAGGAAGCCATGCCTGATAAAGGCTATGGATTGAAGAGCGAGGCATTTGTGGGCACATTTGCATGTCCCAGCTCAGCTTCCCAGAATGCAGTGTAATAACTGTTTTTCTCAGAATGCTGAGCTGGAAGCAGGTTTTTTAACTTTGGGTTTACTGAATCACCCCAGACATGGATCCATTTGATCTGAGGAAGAAACACAGAAGAAAATAGACAAGTGCAAAGATCCCACACTGAGCACTAATATACTTTAAAATAAATCTTAAAACAATACACAATAGTAACCCTTTATGTTGATTATTCATTAGGGCAAGGTCCAGAATTTCTATGAACCTGAATCGGGTTCTTCCTGAACTGGAAGGAGCAGTGTTGAGCTGTATCCCTAAATCTGGTTAGTCCTTATTATAGCTATTGCTATAGACCAGTGGTTGCCAAATCTCTCCTCAAGACCCACCAGGAAGGCCACGATTTAGGTGAAACACTGTGTAAACAAAGGTGAGGCAACTAGTATTCAACAGGCTGTGTAGCCTCACATTGCCTCACTTGTGTATTCACACAGTGTTTCACCTAAATCATGGCCTGTCTGGTGGGTCTTGAGGAGAGGTTAGGGAACCACTGCTATAGACCATTAATGCTTATTATTGAAAAAAGCAGGATAAGCAGCACTTGAATATCTCATGCAGACATAAAAATATGTGCTGTTCAAATATTCACTGAAGTTGTGTCCAGTCAAAAACTGGAATACTTAATTAGACATGTATACATGAACAAATCCTACAGATATTGTTCAGTATTGTATTTTTTTCTCATAATACTTAGCAATAATAAAATATTTTTTGTGCCATTAAATAGAATCTTATGTACTCTTAGTTTCTGCTGTGCAATAACAGTTACTTTTGAATGTTTAATAATAAAAGCACATTCTTTATGGCACTTATAGCCTTTTGGATAACTTACTCTCTGAAGATGATATATTATTTTAGAATAATGGCTTTCTCTATGAAATTAGTATATTGTACACACTTATCTAAAAGTTGCTATTTTTTATTAAATAGCAGTTGCAATAGATTTAGGAAACAAGTGATACTATTTGCAACACATTTGTCTGGGAATAGAGTCTCTGCTTCGGCGTCTGATGTAGGACGCTGTGCCTGACACATTTCTCTACATTAACACATGTTTCTCCTTTCAAAGGGAGGATGCTATCACCCATAAGGTTCACTCCAGTGTACACTGCTTACAAACAGTCCCAGTGCATGTACTAATGGATCTATGGTCCTGAAGAGCGGAGAAGATACTTGTACAGATGTGTCAGGGTTGATGAAAAACACCCAAAACTAAAGAGGCCTCTGAAGAATAATCAACAATTAATTCACATATTACAAAGATCACAGTAGATTGAAATTGATGGACTTGAAGTGCTTTTTTTTCACCTCAGTTACTTTGTTACTATGTAGAAGCAAGCAAAGAACTTGTAAAACACTTCAGATCTCTTTAGGTATGGCCATGTGAAGCTGAAGAAGTTAATTACTGTACCATATAGGATCGTTCCGCTTTTTTTCTATTTTCTGATAAGGATATAACTAGTCTTTACTGGAATAAAAGTTTATAAATAGAATGTTAATTATCAGAACATTCTGCAACATTCTAAAGGGAGATTGTCCTCAATTAGTTTTATAAGGCCTTCTCACAATGGTTGAAGAGCTTGGCCATAGACTACATGTTATTATTTTTAAAAGGGTATAATTGATTGTAATTTTTAGTCATCACGGAAGAGACCATTAAAATCCTTCTAGCCTGAATTAAATGAATACGGAAGGAAGCCATAAACTCCCAGTTCTCTGTGTAAACTAGTGTTCCTCTAATTGTTCTTCTTGCTAATGCCTCTTGTCAGTGATAACTCAAGTGAGATATATATTCTAAGTGTTTGTTAACCTTTGCTATCTGAAACATGTTTGAAGTGTTTTGTTATGACCACAAGAAATGCAATCCATATAGAGCTACACTAGAAATAGAAATACTTAAGAATAATTGATTTATTCCTTTAAAAAGTCCAGTTTACAACTGGCAATCAGAGGGGAGAGCAGTATATTATATTAATTCTTTGCATATTTTCCTGAATTATCACTATTTTCCTTATTTAGTCTTAATCACATTCTGTGCTATGAAATCTTCCAGCAGGTCACATTATTTTTGTAAACAACCTTGTGCAAAAGGCATTCACAGAGGAATTCAATCATTATGAAAGTATGCACTATTTATTTGTTCCTGACCAAAATAAATCTATTCTGCCTGTGCTTATCTGGATCAGAACCTTAAAGGGCTAATGAAAATATAAACATCTATATATTTATATATATATATATATATATATATTTATATATATATATATATATATATATATATATATATATATATATATAAATATATATGTACATTCCTTTCAAATGAACTTCTAGATAGTAAATAGACTATATCTGTAAATGCTAATACTTCTTAGCATGTAGAATAAGCTTCTCTCATCTCCCACACTGGCCATCAGTGTGGGAGTTGAGAGAAGCTTATTCTACATTCTACTTGATTATTCTACACCAGGAAATTGCCCGTCAAAAATGACGGGAGTAAAATTGTAAGATTGGCAATGCTGTTTGCCACACAATGCGAGGCTATGGGCCATCTGAGCACCTTTGGCGCTCATTGCGAGCCCCGCGCTGAGCGCCTTTGGCAACTTTCCTGCTTTGCAATGATAACCTTCGGTGCTCATTGCAAGCCTCTCACCCTGTGTACTTTATAGGCGTTGCGCTTGAGTGTTATTGTCTTGGGTTGTGTTACTGCATTGGGTTAAGTGTTACTACCTTGTGGTAAATGTTAGTGGCTTGGATTAAGTGTTACTTGTTTGCGTTAAGTCTTACTGCTTAGGGCTTGTTTTTACGTTCTATGGGCTAGTTTTCTATCTATCGGGCTAGTTTTACGTCCTTCAGCCTAGTTTTCGTCGTGTTGCGTTTTCTCTGCAGCCATTTATTTTCTCGTTTAGGCGATTTTCGATCGTAAAAAAATGGCAAATATGGCTCAAATTAACTTGCAACCTCACTCACACACTCCCTGCCTCTCCCACTGTGCTGTGTGTGAGTATGTAAGTTAATTTGAGGCATTTTGTTGTTATTTTCACTTCTTTGGAGTTCCATGGTTCGGCCATTAAGGTCGTAATTTGGGGGGCGCACAGTGCATGTACGGGTTTCGGTCCTAAGTGGTGTGGGTCATAAGTCCCACTGGCCTCGGCATGAGCGCCTGTGGCGATCATTGAAGCCCAAGTGCTTCAACTGCTAACCTCGCTTCGCAAGGCTCGCAGTTGAGCATAAGTCCCACGGGAAGCCTTAATCCCACATGCCTCAACTGCTCGCCTCACTTCGCTTTGCGAGGCTCGCAAAGTGTGACCAACATTATAAGCGTTCCCAACACTGACCACTATATATGTGATTCTACCTGAATTCTGTTTTATTGTTTTGGTTTTCAACCATTTGAAACATAGTTAAATGTTATGTTAACATTGATATTGGCTTTTCACCCTCATTTTTTTTGTAAAAAATCTATTAACTATTTAAAATAAAGATTTAAAAAGTTTACCTACTGTCTAAAAGTACATAAAATTAAGTTTAGAAAATATAGTATCAGCGACTTTTTAGTGCATAACCAATATTCCCTAAGGTAAGTCATTTTAATTTTATCTTAATAAAACAATATATATTAGATAATTAACTGCTAAATATTGAACAAGCAGGAATACATGAGCACGAGAAGTTATAAAATACCCCATTGTCCACTCTACTGCAAAATGAGATATACATTGAACAGAGTATTTCTACCATTGAGTACATAGAATAAGAGGCAAGGGGTGTTGGACTGTATCATGTGTTCTGCCAGAAAAGTACTCTTGTAAATGAAACTTCAACTGGCATCTACCTAGTGATCAATCCAACCTATTCTATCTGTTTGCTTTCCTAGTTCATTGCGTGTGATACTCCGGCTATAGTGATTATGGTCTAGATCTGAGATCTTAGTTTAAAATTACAAGTTGCAAGTTGGTCTAGAATATTAGATTGGTGGACGGATTGCAGAAGACTTGGTCAGTAGAACAGTAGATATATCTAGACAGACAGTTTTATGGCTTCCACATTATCAACACTACATTTATACTAAAAACACTTGATACGTTTTACTATTTTCTATTTCAGCTGAATCACTTCCATAAACACATGATATTCCCTGTAATTACTGCCACTATGGGAATGTGCAAAAACAATATTTAAAATATCTTATCATGTAGTCAATAAAAATATTACATTCCTAAGCAAGACTGTTGGTGTCTTTATGACCTTCAATGCCTTGTTAAATGTATTGTTATCCTTCCTGAAGATTTAATAACCTTAAATAAACTATTTGTTAATTGATGTTCCTCCACTGTGTACATTTCCTTACTGTACCCTTTTGACTGCCATTATATTTAAAGACCACTGTAGTTGTTATACAGTTGTTATAGTTGTTATACAGTAGGGTTGCAGTTGTTTATTTAGTAACTGATAAGTAATAAAATCAGAAGTAGTACATTTTTTAAACTTACATTTGAATGTTAGGGTTCAGAAAATAGTAGAGGTTCCACCCTTATTAGTTGTCAAGAGGTGTGAGAGGATCTGCCCAAGAAGCAGTCCTTAAATAAGTCTTTATTTGCAGTGAGGCAATAAAAACTCCTATGAGAACAGTCCTGTGTAGACCACCCCCTGGATATCTGATAGATGGTTAAAAATACCATACCGGCTTAAGTCCTAAAATCTATATTGACATTGCATTATTCAAATATCAGTGATACAATAACCAAATTAAACCCGGTTGTATGAACACTACATTGGTACTTTAAACCTGGGTGACATTTCATCCTCAAAATCTGGGTAAAATAGACTGACTGCCCTGTTGTATAAATTATGTGCTTGTACTGATATTTGAATTTGAGAATAACCCACAGTTGCACTATGTACTGGTTGACTTTTTTTGTTTTCTAGCATTATAGTTTATTACAGCATTAGATTGTTCTGCTAGATTTTTGGAAAGTAGATCAGATATTTTTTATTACCTGAGCCAGGGTGGGAAGCCTTGGCTTGGAAGCAATCCTCAGAGACTCCCAGAATGTTGGATAAAATCATTTATTTTCATAGGAAACAAACACCGGTGTTGCTTCTGGGTCATGTTCCGCAGCCAGTAGGCAAATTAAATGTCACTGAAATACAACCTTGGCCATCATTTTTAAAGAATCCTCCAGCCATATTATATTTGTGGGATTTATGTGTCATTCAGGCCTACAAAATATAAATTAATTCCAGTAAAAAAATATATATATATTTTCAATAATTTTTTATAGAAAAACTGAAATTAGAAAGAAATGTAACATATTAATTAAAGGCATATTTAAGTTTCATGGAGCATGAATGCATCTGATAGAGGAGAATCAGTAGTGTATGAAAAAAATGTTTTGCATGAAAAATACCCCCAAAAACATTGAAACACTTACCTTGAAGTTAGCAAAATGTCTTGTAATTTCTGACAGTTGAAAACAACATGCTCTCTCCAAATCACGGCTAAATTAGCATAAAATACAAAAATAGTTTTGGCCAATCAGGAGAAAGCAGAGGCTGAAATATTTGTATAATCTGGGGTTGCTGTCTGTGCTGCAACGCAGCCAGGGATATGTAGTGTGGCACATGTTAGTAAATGCTATTTATTTTCATATAGTATATCTGTGCAGCACATTCACTTTAGATTACAACCCTGCGTCCCATCCACTGCTACAATAGATCCTGTACAAGACATTAAAAGTACAATGCAATATAGAATGTATACCGTATATACTCGAGTATAAGCACTCTCCCCCCATGTCTCTCTAACCCCCCTTGTGTCTCTCTACCCCACCCACATGTCTCTCTACCCCCGTGTCTCTCTAACCCCCCCTTGTGTCTCTATACCCCCCTGTGTCTCTCTAACCCCCGTGTCTCTTTCCCTCCCCCCTCCTCATCCTCAACCCCCCCTCATTCTAACCTTCCCTCATTCTACCCCTCTAGATACTCCCTCTCCCCTCACTTACCTGATCCTGCCTCCGCTCCTTCCGGGTCTTGATGTGGCGCGCATGTGATGTCACATGCGCACCACGTCATTAGCATATACTGGGTGCCGGCACCCGGTATATGCTAATGCCGTGACGTCACACGCGCGCCACGTCATTAGCATATACCGGGTGCCGGCACTCGGTATATGCTAATGCTGTGACGTCACATGAGCGCCACGTCATTAGCATATACAGGGTGCCGGCACCCGGTATATGCTAATGACATGGCACATGTGACGTCACATGCGCGCCACATCAAGACCCGGAAGGAGCAGGGGCCGGAGCAGGTAAGTGAGGGGAGGGGGGGGTATTTAGAGGGGTAGTATGAGGGGGGGTTTAGAATGAGAAGGGGGGTTTTAGAATGAGGGGGGGTTGAGGATGAGGAGGGAGGTTTAGGAGGGGGTTGAGGATGGGGTGGTTGAGGTTGAGGAGGGGGTTGAGGATGGGGGGGTTGAGGTTGAGGAGGGAGGTTGAGAAGGGGGTTGAGGATGGGGGGTTGAGGTTGAGGAGGGAGGTTGAGAAGGGGGTTGAGGATGGGGGGTTGAGGTTGAGGAGGGAGGTTGAGGATGAGGAGGGGGCTTGAGGATGAGGAGGGGGGCTGAGGATGAGGAGGGGGGCTGAGGATGAGGAGGGAGGTTGAAGAGGGAGGTTGAGGATGAGGAGAGAGGTTGAGGATGAGGAGGGAGGTTGAGGAGGGAGGTTGAGGATGAGGAGGGAGGATGAGGAGGGAGGATGAGGAGGGGGCTTAAGGATGAGGAGGGAGGATGAGGAGGGGGGTTGAGGGGGGGTTGAGGATGGGGGGTTGAGGTTGATGAGGGAGGTTGAGGATGGGGGAGTTGAGGTTGAGGATGAGGATGAGGAGGGAGGATGAGGAGGGGGTTTGAGGAAGGGGGTTGAGGATAGGGGTTGAGGTTGAGGAGGGGGTTAAGGATGGGAGGGTTGAGGTTGAGGAGGGAGGTTGAGGATGGGGGTTGAGGATGGGAGGGTTGAGGTTGAGGAGGGAGGTTGAGGATGAGGAGGGAGGTTGAGGATGAGGAGGGAGGTTGAGGATGAGGAGGGAGGTTGAGGAGGGGGTTGAGTATGAGGAGGGGGGTTGAAGTTGAGGAGGGAGGTTGAGGATGGGGTTGAGGATGAGGAGGGGGGTTGAGGTTGAGGATGGGGTTGAGGAGGGGGTTGAGGATGGGGGGGTTGAGGATGAGGATGGGGGGTTGAGGAGGGATGATGAGGAGGAAGGTTGAGGATGAGGAGTGGGGTTGAGGAGGGAGGTTGAGAATGAGGAGGGGGGAAGAGACACAGGGAAGGGAGAGGGGGAAGAGACACAGGGAAGGGAGAGGGGGGAAGAGACAAAGGGAAGGTAGAGGGGAGAAGAGACACGGGAGAGAGAGGGGGACACATATGGCACAAAAGGGACACAGAGGGCAGCACATATCCCACCCTCTGCTTATACGCGAGTTACTCATTTTACCCAGTATTTTGTGGTAAAATAGGTGCCTCGGCTTATACTCGAGTATATACGGTAGTTATTTATTGATTTACTTGTTTTTACTTTTTATTTTCATTTAAATACTATTTTACTATGTCACCCACACTGCTCTAATTTACTTCTACTATGTTCCCTTTTACATTCTCCTATAGATTGCATAGTATTTTAACATAAATGTATTTACTTACTTATTCATTCACATTATTATAGCATTTTTATCCAAAGTATTATCATATGTTAAGGGTTTGTGACAACATTATTTCCAGGCTTATGACAGCATTGGTTGAATGGATAAAGTACCACGGCAGTTCAAGAAAAGAGACACTTGTTTGTCAAGTATGGACTATATAAACAATATTAGCAGCCATGTAAGGCAGAGACATACATTTTTTTTATTTTTTTTGTATTTAAATTTTTTAAGACTTTGTACAGAAATCCATTTTGTACTTGTAACATCACATCCTGAGAGCTGGATGATGGGTGTGTGTATTTGTAGCTATCAGTGGAGAGAGAGTGGGGCAGAAGGGAAGAGCCAGAAGTTCAGAGTCTTTGTTTGATTATGGCATAAGATTGCAATTAACACCACACACCTCACCGATCCAGAAGCAGGATGTTGCATTAAAGGATGCAACAATAGTTTTCCAGAAATGCAAACACCCCTCTCGCACATACAACTTCCACCAATGTATCACTAGTTGTATGACTTATTTTCTGCTTAATTATGCTCTTAGACTCAAAGTTTTCAAACATATATATATTTTCATTGTGCAGTGGTCCTTTATTAACATTCAGATGCAAGAAGAGTTGAGGGCACTGCCTTAAGCAACAAACTAGATTATATGGTGCTTTTATCCAAATGAGCAGGTGTCGCGGTTTATGTGTCTAAACAGAAAAAGAAGGTGCAGGAGACAGGGATGTGGCTAAGACAGGAAGTAGTAGGGGGAGGATACAGTTAATATAATATTTAGACATATAGTACTAATAATAATGATGATCATGGTGGTGATGAAATTAGCTCCAATGACTGTCTACTTCTGTTGTCAGCTTTACACTCTAGTTGTTGTTGATCCATGTAGGCTCTCCAGAATAAGCTAGACATCAGGGAGCAAATGGGGTCCTCATTTGTTGCAAATTACATGCATTTAGAGTTTTAGCGCTTTGTCGCTATTTACCCTTCATCAATATACAAATAATATGCACTAATTTTTCACACAAAAAAAATCCAATTTGAAACAATCTTTTTTAAATGCTTGACTTAACAGTTGGGATAACAGTGTCACTTTAATATAAATACACATATTGAGCAAAATCTCATAATTCTCTAATTTCAGTAGCTAGGTCTCTTTAGTACATTTCTGCATAGTCTGCTATTGTCTTAAGTGAAATTGCATCAAGAAACAACCAAGCAATTATTGTAGAACAGTTTCTTCTTCATTAAAACAAGCATTTTCATAAGGATTACATTTATTTTGATAATCAGAAAAATAAATATTATAGTTTGTAATGAAAATAATTAATTGTTACTAATATCATGTTATATCGTTTTCTACAAGACATGTGGATATTTCATCAATTCCAGCTCACCCCAACGTCAGTCTCATGGGACTTATACAAAAAGCCACAGTATATTTTAAATCTTTATTTTTAAAGTTTTGATAGTAACTAGGCAACTTGCTTTATCCACAAATATATTTACACCAAGCCTTGTTTTTACTGAAGTTACGAAGCCTCTAATTCATATTGGATTCTACCAATACATTACTCCCATATTACAAATGAGTTCTTAGTATGGTGCATTTTGGAAAGTTTCCAAAATAAAAATGTGCAGTGGAATTCAGTGAAAATGCTGGATAATGTATTGTCTTGGAATTTAAAACTAGATTGATGAATAAGCCCCTACTTGAATTAAAATGAACACTATAATGTTAAAATAAGGCTTGGGCTTTTAAAATTATAAAAGCAAAATTAAAGCCCTATTAGCCCAATTATAAAGTGGTATCAAGTACCACTATGACCTTTTCTGCTTGTGTTAGGAGGTGGACAGCAAGCTGTGGAGCTTCATGTTGCCGCAGGAGTCAGAATTACATGACATCATGGACCTATAGGAAGCCTAAGTGTGCACTAGAAATGGCAATAGAGAGATTTACAGTTTATTGCCCACCACAATGCCGCAAACTATGGGCTGTTCTCTAGAGATGGGATAGAAGGAAGGTCAATACAAAAAATAGCAAAACTGATTATACTATAATATTGGGCTAATTAGTTATTATGTTAGATGTAAAGTCCATTGTAAAAGGATCACAACTTGTTTTACCACTATAGTGCCCCCCTTAACATACAGGATACATACTACCAATAAGTGTTATAACTTTCTGTGGGATTGTACTACTTGTGCATGATCATACTTATTTAAGCTGTAGACTATGAGGCTGTGTACTCAGTGTCATAGCCAATAGCACACCTTAAAGGCAAATGCATTTCAGCGAGGCTTTACGGGGTCACCAAGACTCACAATTACAACTTTATGTGGTTAGTTATTTATTTTGTGTAGTATAATGTAGAAAAACACCTTGCAGTTTGCATTGAAAAGGTTAATATATTTATAATAGAATCTAAATCCCTCTACTTTGCTGTGGGAAAGATGTTGTAAGCTGAGAGAGAAGGGAGTGGTGGGATTGGATTTAATTACCGTTCCCAGAAATCTTTCCAGATAGACTGATGATTATTTAACGCAGAATGTAACAGTGATCAGCCTATTGGGTGTGTGAGTGAGGTGTCTTGGATACAGCATGATTCTCAGCCATCCCACTGCCAGGGCATCCTATGTATTCTTACGCATTAGCATTCACATCTGAATAAATGTTTAAAACAATATTATATTAAGGAAAAATAAGCCAAATATTAACTGAAAAATTACAAAGTCTCAATTCATAAAGGGATTATTAAACAAAGTTGTTATAGTTCTGCAAGTGCTGGCCCTGTGTGCAAAGGAACTTGTATTACTTCTGCTAAATATTAAAGAGAGGTTTACACCACAAAACTGCTTTACTCTATTATGAAGCCAAAGTGACTTGGACAAATTTTCCCCACACGCAAGAAGCTCTGTTTAGAGCCAAAAAAGAACAAAAAATCACCATGATCTGCTGCAGGGTTTCTCTAGGTAGTGTGAAATGTATCCATGATGTGGCACGACAGGGGGGCATGGATGGCATTAAATTAAGCCAACTAGTTTTATGTCTTGATGTGACTTTAAAGTACCAATGTAATGTTGTAACACCAAGAAAATATGTTACTCTCATCATAGGAGATTAGAATGATAAAGTAGGGAGCCAAAATATACCTGGAATATTGGGCAACTTTGCCATTGGAGTACAAAATGAAGCAGGGCACAATTCTGTCAAGATAATTATCTGGTCATTGCAAATATCTTCTTCCAGCAGCCTCAGAGATGACTCTACACAAGGACATTACCAGATGGACAATATACAAATTAGATTGACTATATATTTTGTAGTCAAAGATGGAGGAGCTTTATCCAGTCAGCAGCAACAAGAACTGGATCTGACTGCGAGTCAGATAATAAGCTTCATATTGCAAAGTACAGAATTAAACTAAGTAAATGAGGGAAAATGATCAGACCAAGCACATATTAAATAAATAATATCCCATGTAATTATGCAATGGATGTAAAGAATAGATTTGAGGAACTAGACATGGGAGATAGAATTCCTGAAGAACATTAAACAGAATTGTGTGACACTGTCCAGAAAACAGCAACAAAAACTTCAAAAGAAAAAGCTAAGGCTGGGCTGTGTGTTACCCTGGATGTTGTATAATGAAATGGACATAATAATAAAATATCATATGTTTTAATGACACATATGTTTATATTGGACTGTTAGTTGTCAAATAATGATGAACATTCATAATTTGTATTGTTTTGTAGAGCTATACTGTCTCTTTAACTGCTGCGGCACTCAGCAATGGTTTTAAAACCATTTGCGAGTGGTCTTTGGTACCAGTAATATTTTTTTAAATCTTTTTGATGTTATGGCGCTGACTTATTTTGTGAGTGATCCGAAGTCGTATTAGCATATGGTTTTGTTGTAAAAGTCCATGGAACTTTTTTTTTATTTTAGTTTCAAAAGTGCCAATGTATCCCAAGGACCCAAAAAATCCTTTCAAAGTTTTCTCACAAAGGATCATTTTTTTTTTTAAATCACAGTTGATCTTTACTCCTTAAATGTCATGCCTAGCCCCTAATCAGTATCATAAAAATGTCCCAAAGGGACCAAAAACAATTGTAAAAAAATGGTTTGATTCCATTTGATGTGGTACCCTCCCAGAGGTCTGGTTCACACATCAATTAAGTAACAGAACGCCCACTATCTCTGATCCCATCAAGACTAGGCCTCTCCCCCCTTCCCCAGCAGTCCGTCCCTCCGCAGAAAGGATCTAGGCTGGCCGCTCCTGCACGGACCTATGCTCCAATACAATAAAGAAGGGAGATTTAAAATGAACATGTTGAATTGTGTGATGTTGACTTTGTAATTAATGTTTAACTTACCTATTGTTCCTGCCCCTATAAATGTCCTTCCATTCCCCCAAATAAAGTGTGTTTTTCTGGTTAACGTAAAGCATTTTTAGCTGTATATTGTTATTTCAGGGAGTTTCTGTGGGGTTAGAATTCCTCTAATTACGGGGGGGGGGGGGGGGAATTTGTACTCTGAGGATATCCTTACCCATCCGACACTAGGATTGAACCAGTGGGAGTCGCAGAGGGTGCCAGTCCAGCTGGTCCAGTGTCGTGACATCAATCCTTTGTGAGAAATGCTCCGAAGGGATCAGAACCAAGCCACAGGATTCAGAAACTCATAATCCTTTTACAAAGCCTATGTGTTGTAATAGAGAGAAACCTTCTTGGTTAATGGTTCCATGGAACACCTAGTGTATCAGCATTATTTTAGTCATGTGGTATCACCAATGTACATAGAGTGATCAGTGACTCTGACCTATAATCTTTTATTATTAAAAAAAGTTGATCCTTTTTGAGAAAACTTAGATTGAATACTGCTAATTTCCCCAGATATTTAGATTTCCCCCAGGTTGTGCAAGTACTTCTGTAAGGTTAATAGGCAGCTACAAAGAAGTCAGCTCCAGACATTGCCACTGAATTAAAAAATCATAAGTGCATCCGCCTAAAAATAGAGGTAAGGAAACAAGTTGAAGATACATAGAAGATTTGTGAATTTTACTAGGTATATAATGTATATATATATATATATATATATATATATATATATATATATATATATATATATTTACTTTATGCAATTTCTTAACTTTTATGAAGAGGTACTTATAATCTCTGTTTTTATAGCCTAAAATCATAGAAATATTACATTCTTGAGTCTGTCCTTTGCAGCTCATGAAGACACAGACTCTGTAGTACTGGCTGTGCAGTGTCTCATACCAACAAATAGTGACCATGTCTCCGCAGCATGTTGCTGAGACCTTTTCCTTGATCGGCTAGTATAAGACATTATGTCCATGCCTGAGTGAAATAAGCAGTAACTCTTCGTGGTATGGATTCATCTTATTACAAGTAATGAAAAGTTTAGAATACTTGTATGTAATGCTTGAATGTAATAAAGAGGTGTAAATATATATCTGTCCTCCTTACTATTTTTGACAATCTTATAAAAACAGAACAGTCAGAAAAAAAATACCAGCTATGTTAACATCAAAATAAACAATCATATCCTTTTATAGACAGTAAATTAATTCTGTAATTCAAAATTATTATGCATCTAAAATAAAAGGTTTTGAACATTAAAAAAGAATACTTTTACATGAAAAATGGAAAAAAAAATGTTTTACTATATAATGTCTAGCTTATAGTACTGAATGAAAACTTACATTAAGGTCAGATGAGGGCAGTATGTTGTTTTCTCCATCATTTCTATTGACCTTTCACATGATGCAGAATCCCAGGAAGTACATGTTCATTTACCTGTTTGTGATTTATTACATTCCTTTTTAATGCAGAACTAACTAAGCAGATAACTAAGTTAAAGGAAAGCTATAGTGATATAAGATGTCCTGGCTCAGTGAATGTATTAGATGCATCTAGCATAATGAAAGCCTTTTAGCACAATTACGGTATATAAAATATGAATTATTAATATGTATTCATTCCCCTTTGCTTGTAAATAGGGGAGTGCTATGTTGGCCTATCTCCTTTTCCCCATAATTCAGAGTAGGTTTGGCAGCAAGTTGTGAATCTCCACATTGCAACTTATAATGCATAAGCAACTGTTAACAGCAATTGATAAAATATCCTCTCCATTTTATTTCAGTTAAAAGCATCATTAGTGCTATGAGGACTTGTTGGGGCAAACACCTTATCCTTGAGTCACTTCAGTGCACTTAATTGAAATATTTTTTTCATGTAATAAAACTCATTTTTGTAATGTATAGAACATCTTCTTTTACATGCCTAATAGCAAATGTGGCACTACAGGTCTGAATGCGTCTCCTTTTCCTCTTCTGGGTATAACAGCTCTGTCTGGAACATTTCTGAGACTTGCAGAATATCCAAGCCCCTAAGTGGCTGCTCATAGCAATCTAATGGAAACTGGCTGACGGTATGAAGTCTGATTCCAGTCATTTTTCGCTTCATGCGCAATGCAATAAACAGAGGGATTTAAACAGGGGGAGGCCCTGGGTGAGGCTTCCTTCCTGCATTTTATTTGCATATGTATTAGGTCACTTCTAATATTAACAATACATAATAGTTATCAAGTTGAAACAATGCTTATTTTATTGATTTTGCCACACTGGAATGATTTTATACGTAAGCTGTAACTCTGGTGCCAAATGACTGTGACTTTTATCAATGATGGGGTCATTGTTCCTAACACATGCACATTTTTGGTGCTGTCTCAATTCTTTTTGTTTGTTTTTTCTTTATACTAATACAAAGTAAAAGTAGCAGAACATTGCAAATGAACAGATTGTTGTTCTGATCACAAAATAGAAGCTGATTTATAGTCTACATTACCACATTATAGCAGTTTTTCTTTGAATTTGTAATATGCTCTTAATTTTAGGAATTAATGCTATGGCAAGAAACATTTTTTATTTTTTTTCAGTAGGGTAATCTTAGTACATCTGTAATTGACCAGGCTGCTTAACTGCTAATTAAATAGTTGATTTAAATCTATTGTAAAGAAGCAAGCTCACTGAAGTAACTTGCAGCCTCAATAAATTGGGTCCCGTAACTCTATGTGTTATGGGTATTAAATTAGCCCTGTAACGTTGCTCGCAGTGGACTTGCGTGTTAACATGCAGGACGCCCGAGAATAGGTTATGTGCTGAGCAAAACTGAACTTTGCGCACGTAAATCCTTTGATCAGATGAGCCCGTAGCGGCTACTTGTTCAATTCAGCTATTAAATTGCAACGTGGTCACTCGCAAGCAAGCACACAGCACGCAAACGGAGCCCTAAGGCCAACGTGTGTTAAAGAGCACCCGCAAGTGGGGTAAAGTCCAATACATAGCACGTGTAATGCAAATAACAACACTCTACTGTACATTTATTATAAGTGAAAGTGATGTTAGGTCTTAGAATTAATAGCACAAAATTCTCAAGCCCGCAAATCTGCCCCGAAAAATGCTTTATTTCATGTTTATATTTTGTGTTATATAGATCCCTGCAATCAATATGTTAAGACATAATTACTCAATTATTACTATTGCATTATATCTGGAATGTGGGTCTAATCGCAAACTGTTATTGAAGCACGTCGGACTTGGAAATCTACCCTCCCCCTTTTCAGTGACGTAACGCTAACAATCTCTTTTTCCATTGGCTCCAGCTGAACCCGTAACTACGTGCTTGCTTAATTGTTTGCGTTCGAGCACGCAAACCCGACGGCCGCAAACTGGTTTTACGAAATAGCGTCTCTCGCTTGTAGCGCGCAGCCCATTCTAATTTAATAGCGACGTAAAACGGACAAATTGCAAGCACGCAGCCCTTACGTGCTACACGTTAAAAGATCATTTCATATTTTATCATATATTTTCAAGAAATACCGTCTTTAATTTATTAAATTTTATTTGCAATTACTTTAGTGGAAGGCACAAATTTGCCATTTTAGTTTTAGTTGATGTACTTCCTGAGATAAGAGGAGACTTTATATGTAGAGGAAGCTTCTATTTCGACAATGTAAATGTGACGTTTAAAAATGCCAGTGCTTTCATTAGTAATAAAGTAAATCCCATTAGTTTATAAGAACACCCCCGCCCCCCGAGACAGAGGTTGAAAGAAGTAGGAAATAGATCCCATAATAAAAAAATATAATTTATGTAAAGATAACATTTTAATGACTATGCTTATAATAATTTTTTTTTTTTTCATTATCAAGAATATATATTAAAAATATAGGAATATAGATAGTGGTCCTTTAACAATCTACTACATTACTTTTGGCAGACACTACTTACCAATCATTAAGCACAGTTGGTAAGAGTAGGGGATTTTATATGGACCATAATAACTGCCGCCATCATTGATTGGTAGTGGTTATAGGATTAGATTTGAATAGAAATTTTAATTTTATGTTTCACTGAGCTTTCCAGATAGGGATTTGTGAGTGCTACAGCATTTGTGTGCAAAGCAGTCTTGTTGTGGGTATTTTCCAAAAGTGCCTTCATTAACCTGGAAGTAGGATCACAATACTTATGTAGAAATTCAGCACAAGGGCTGATTAAATGTGCCACTGATACAGGATTTAAATTGTGCAATGCAAATATGAATTGAAGCTGAAGGCGCCTATTGTGAACATTACTGGTAAGTGGTGCAAAAGAACTGCAGACAGGTAGGTGGTGCAAAAGAACTGCAGATAGGTTCTCGGAAAGGCACCATGCAAAAAGGTACTGTTTCTTATAGCAAATAAAACATAGAACATGGATCGGTTACCAAGCATAACTAACTATTCTTTAAAAGCCACTGTAGTGACCTAACCAAAGGGAGTTGGTTTATTTAATTAAAGATTGATCAACAATAAAACTCATATGCAACAATTTCTAATAACAATACTAAATATGAAACTCATTATCTAAGATTACAGTACCAGCCTTAAATTAAGTTAAATGTCGGAACCCTGATAAGGTCATCAGGGGGAAAAGGTGAGATTGGCTGAGACAACTCTAAAAGGCTTTAAGTACAATCTGATTTGTGAAGAGGATCAACAATCATTCATAGACTGCCCTTACACAAAAGCATGTTGCCAATGGAAACAGCTTTAAGACAGCAAGTCTCCAGCTAATAGACAGCATTGTATTAATATAACTAGGTGGCTGAAAATGCTACGCAAAGCCAACTCCGATAATTGACCATATAAACACCAGCAAGAGCTGAGTTTGATCTTTGCAGGTAAGTTTAATATTGAATATTACTTTTACAAATCATCATATATGACGTTTCTTAATGATCAATGTCTAATTAAAACATCTAGCTCCTGTTATTAAGACGTTACTAATTTTTTTAAAATTTTTGCTAATTCAAAATATGTTTGAAATGAAAACATGTTTCAGATGGGTAGATTGCGGCTTTAAATCCCATTTATATTCACAGTGCCAACATTGTATGAAACGTTTTATAAAATAACTATACACAAAGAGATTAATCCACAGGAAACGATAGTGCAATCTGGAGATAAGCACATCAGACATTATATGTAAACATTGGAATAAACAAAGGACACTTCTGGCACAAGCATTGTTCATTCATTTGGGGATCTACCCACTAGAGATCAAGCTGCCAAAATGTGACAAAATCTGTGCAAGAAGAAACAAGATTTCTTTACAATAAAAAAGTACTGTTTATATACATGAGGCTGAGAGATGTTACAAAATCTTTTGGGGTAATTCAACTAAATATATTTGTATTTTTACAACATTTGTATTCAGTAGATAGGCTAGCCCTTACTTTGGGTATTGTGGATATTTGTTCTGAGGCTTATTTGACCAGTTGTGGTCTGAAGATTTGAGTAGCTGTGAATGTTGCATGAAGGCAGGTGACAAATTATTAAAAGAGTACTGTAGTATACAGTGACACCTTTTTAATTGGACACAAATATTATTTAGAGAGAAGCCAAATAATATATTTGTCCAATAAGAAAGTTCTCACTTTATTCTGCAATACTCTTATTTTTCAAACTGTGGTCCAAAAACCACTGGGGACTATGCGATTAATTCAAGTGGTCCATGAAGCACATGGGATTCAAAAACAAAGTACTTTGGTTCTAGATTTGTATTTTAATATTTAATCTATTTTGAAAACATGTTTGCAACACCTAGCACAGACAGTTTTCCCCACCTCTAGGTTGATTAGTAGGAGGCAGAACAACCTCTGTCCAGGGAACTGGATTAAAAGTGTCTGAGTCTGTATACAGTGTACGCATGCGCATTGCAAGGAATGAGTGACTGACCAATAATATGTATTCTACCACAGTGAAGAGGTGTTTGTTGACAAGGAAGACAATCTAAAGGCATTAATGCAAGAATAGATAAATAACTGCATGCTCTTTGTCAAAAAAACATGTGCAAGCGCAGATGCCAATGTGCTTATGTCACGCATGATGTCACCACCCATTGCTCTGCAATAAATATGTATCACACTGGTTATACAGCTATTTGTTGTTCCCACCTCCTACTAGGAGATGAAGCAGACAAACGAAATCAATTCTCTTCATCAGAGAAGTTTATAACTAAATTAAAAAACAAAACTTTAAAAAAAGTTTTTATTGCTTAAAGGCCTATCTAAGTTTCCTGGATTATGAATGCATCTGATAGAGGAGAATTAATAGTGTATGAAAATATTTTTTTGCATGAAAAAATACTAAAAATAAATATTTAAACACTTACCTTGAAGTTATCAAAATGTCCTATAATTTCTGACAATTGAAAAGTAAGTTTAACACCCCCTCCAGGCTAAAATTGCATTATTTCATAATTTGTTTTGGCCAATTTAGGTTAGCTGAAACATTCGATTTAAACTCTGGGGTTCCTGTTTGTGCTGCAAAGCAGCCTGGCACATGTAGTGTGGCACTATGTTAGGTGCTATGGCAGCAGCAGAGCAAAGGCAGGAAGCGGAGGGGAGTCATATCCCAGCAGTGACTTGGGGGCTGACATCAGTGCTCACCTATTGCCTGAGGAAGAAACAGCAAGTGAATAATAGGTTAAGTTGATCCCTTAATTCTGTATGCTGATTGGGTGATGCCATAATAGGCAACTGATTTTAGTTATGGACCGAACGTCCTCTAAAAAGTCATAAAACACCAACAACATTTTTTGTTATACACATAGCAAAAAATAGTAAAATGAGAGACCACTAGGCAATAGGTAGATACTCCTCTGGGGGTGTCAAGATAATCATTAGCGGGATCTTTAGATATTAATAAAAATAAAATGAAAGTTTTGCCTGATGGGGTGCAGAAATGTCTTAATTCATGAAACTTGGATAGGCCTTTAATATTGTCCAGTGGTCTCTCACAGTGCCTTTTAAAAAATTTTGCTATGTGTTTAACAAAAAATGTTGTTCTTTCTTTGTACTGTTAGTACATATTAAAGAGAACAATCCTAAAACATTGGGAGCAACCCATAGCCATGTAAGATTTATTGTCAAAGCAAACTTGCACATTTAAAGGTATACTATAGGGAAAATATTGTTTAACTGAAAATGAATTTATTAGCAGTTTATTTTCATATAAATAGAACAAATATACAATCTATTCTGTTCATTTCCTAACTTCCTAAAAGGCTTAGATTAAATTAATCTTCAAGATACTATGCTCTTAACTAAATATTTGCCTATAAAGAGTTAGTACCATTATAAGAAAGTGTGTGATATAATTTGTGGTCGACCACTTGCAGACGTGAGTGTTTATCTGTCTTCCTCTCCTAACAGGAAATCCTAGAGATAGGTCTGAAAACAATGTTCCTCTGCAGCCCCTTTCCCTGTTGGCTGTTACTGAATGTGTTTTGCAGAAACCCAAAGATAACAGATAATATTAGATCACATTGTACCTTTTGGCTCAAGCTCGTGATGTGTGAGGCTGTTCTCAGCTAGCACTAAGAATGTCCATATGAAAAGAAAATTCAACTCTTCCTTGTATCCACAAACCAGATTCCTGGCTTTGCTACAAACCATCTTGTCTTCACTTTGACAGACTGTCAGACTGAAGTTATTGATGTTCTCTTTCAACTATGACATTCCACAGTATCACATAATGTGCTTCTGACAAGAGTCTTTCAAGGTATGAAAGTCTATAATCCAAGAACGTGTTAGTTCGGTGAAAGGCACCATGCTATCTACACCCTCTGCCCTTGCTCCATTTGATGTCACACCATTATTGCTTTATTTTTGCTTTAATGGGAATGTTGAAGGCATTAAGATGTTGCTTCCTTCTAGAAAATTTTTATATGAATACATTCTCATTCTACACCAGTTCTCTGTTGATGGACATTTAGTAGTGATGTCCAGGGGCTAAAACATGGCAGAGCAAAAACATTTTTTATAATTTTAACATTTATTGCCCTCCTTAGTAGATCAATGCAAGGGTGGGTGCAGAGATCTTTAGATGTAATGTCTTGATATTTTGTATAACTCTCAGAACGCCTCTCCATTCTTGTTACATGCCCAAGAGGTCTCCAACAATTTACTATTAGATATCACCATTATATATGTCAATCATGCAGCCCTACGTTATTTCATTGGCCAAAATCACATTATTCATAGGTTTCTATTAATGCTCATTGGCTGACCGCTGACCCCTGTAGCATTTATTTTTTTTAAAGAAAACATACTGCGTAACATTGTAGTAATTAGTTGTGTTTTGTCTTAATATGAAAAAGAAAGTGATGTATAGATGGTATTTTGCAAACAAGTCTATGAACTCAAACAGAACAAAGCCTCACATTTCAAGATTTTGTGTCAGAAAACTGAATATATGCATAAGTGGAAAACATAAATATACATAGATATAAAGAACGTATTTGCATATTCTAACATGATTACCAAACTGTTGATTCCACAAATATTTTTATATATTATTTATTTGTTTATCAATTTAAAAAAAAGGAAATTACTTTTGCATTTAAAAAATATCGGTGATATATGTAAATGATGTTGCAGATGTTTGAGTCTGTGTATATTTACCATTAAATGCTCTTGTAAGGCTTCATATTACAAACATGATAAATTCTCCTTAGAACCCTTCAATATTAAAAGATGAAGTGAATGTTCTGCACCCCAATACTACTTTGGTTCCACAAGATTCAATCTTTCTTCTCTCAATAGTAAACTTTTTTTTTTTGTCTGATTAAGGCTGAAAAGCTTCTTCTCTTATCCCCCTCCCTTTGAAAACACATAAAACAACTCCCACAGGATGCTCTTAACAGCTTCAGGCTGTACTGGGTCCACAAGAGGCCGATGTGACTTTAATAGAAGACTCACACTTTCTACCCATGTGTCATTACTTTTCCAGTGGCCTGACCTTTCCATCTTGTCCCCAGAGGGGCCTTAGTATGGTACAATGTCTCCCTCTCTAGCTTCCCTTATTTGACCTGGCAATTACAAGACATTTTACCTCTTGTTAGAGAGCCAAGGGTGGGTCACTTACACCATTAGGTAGTAAGTGAGGTCCTTTATAACAGAAGTTAGCACCAAATTGGGAATGAGTCTCTGTGTTCACCAATTATAGATGTCAGGGAAAGAAATGTCCCTGTCTGAATTTTCTAGGCAGAAAATATAACTGCTTTGAAGTGAGTTCAGACAGTCCGATAAATTACTCTAATTCAAACCTACTGCTGTGATTTCAGAGATAATAAATTTAATCACCAAATAATAAATACTTGCGTTAACCAATGGAATTAAGTAAGACATTTTATAGTTATTGGAAATGATTAGTAGAAGTTCAAGACACTATAAAACTACAAAGAAGGGAATCCTTCTCCTGGCTGGTTTAGGAGACAGATCTTGTGAACGTTTAACTTGACGGGGTGGGGGAAACCGAGTACTGTATAGCATTAAATGGAACTACATTTTTAATCATGTATATTAAACAGCAAGTTCTCCTTTTACCTCTATTTCAAACCAACTAGAAGTAAAATGTGCAACATTTAATTCATTAAAGGTATATCTAAGTTTCCCTGTTTTTCCCTTTTTCTAATCTAACACGTGCTGCTTATATCAGAAACACACATTACATTGATTCATTCTATGCACATACATATTTATTTATTTTTTATTGTTTCCCACACACCCAGAGCTGCTTACATAGGCACAGTGCACCTACCAATAGAAACACTGCATTCAGGTACATTTTTTTAACATTATACTAACCTTCAAGTCAACAGCAGCACCATGCAGAAATTCACAGAGCAATGTCTGAGCTCCTCCTTGCTTTCTTGTGCAGGGGAAAAACAAGACTACACATTTCCATGTTACTGACTTCACCGATTGAAACAATGTTATAGCTGACTGTGATTGGCCAAAACAAATTATGAACTGTATGCTAATTTTGGCAGGGATTTTCAGGTCTGTTACTCTCATAATCAACTACTAGCAAACTCAAGAGTAAGTTTAATAATGTTTATTTTTTTAATGAATTTTTTTTTTTCATACACTGCTGATTTACCTCTATCAGATGCCGTCATAATCTATGAAACATTAATATACCTTCAACAGAATGCATTCTTCAGTGCATGTTATTTTCATTTAATTTGGAAGTATCAATATCTATTATTAATATAATATATTTATGAGTGCCATATTCAGCAGCACTGTACAGTTCTGGGCCGTAATAATGCTCTTAAACAGTGTACAGATGCAAAGCAATATAAATGTTTGAGAGGGCCCCGAGGGCAATCATTTAAACATTGTTGTAATTCTGTTGTACTCTGGAGTTTATCTTATTGTCTGTATGTCCCAATTCCTTCTGCTTCTGCTTCGTATCAAAACAGGAGTTACCAGGAATATAATAGATAACTTCTGTCTTTATACTGAAAAAAACTTCTGAAGAAGACCTATGCAGCGTTGAAAAATTGTACATTAGAAAAGCTTACTAGATTCATATGTTGCCCCACTGGAAGTCTGCTGAGTTTACATACTAATGTCAGAGACAGCATTCTTTCATTAGTTTATGCTTTCTAGTAATGTCAAATTCCAAGTATCATATGCACAAGTACTGTAACATATTAAGTGTAGTTTGCTAACATATTCCAAATGTAATGTATGATTAAATAACTATATAATCAACAAGCCCCTTCCTATACATGTGTGGGGATGTTAATGGACCACTGTAGTACATACACAATAAGGTTTAATTTGCACATTTAATAACTGGTTAGCAAAAAAACTCAGCATTTAAAAAAAAAAAAAAAAAATGTGGCTTTTATGACTTTGGTTGTCCTAATAGGAGTCTATATTCTTTAAATAATTCTACCAGGATATCCCTCCAAGCAGATAAAGTGTGCAGTACAGAAAAACTTAGACAGGTCAGTAAAATACCCTGGACAAATCTTCCTACACCCCCTGGACATCTAATAAGGGGTAGAGAGAAGTAGCTATACTAGTCTAAAAATATTAAAGCTCAATTGTAGCTTTTAGATACATTGGCCTCCATTCAATTGAAATTTACAGCAGTTACAGCGTGATTCAATTGATCAACAGCAGCTACCTGTCCAAAAGCCTAAAACGTAAATCATGCACCCGTAAGTAGTATTACAGGGCATGATCATGATCAATTGAGCAAGACCGTAACTACTGATATAGGGCCATATTAAATTCCAGCCCCGTAATTCCAACGTGAAGCACGTAACGGATGTGGGCTTGAAATTTGGCCGAGTTACGTTGCTATTAATTTAGAAGGCAAGCTATGGGTTTGAAACGGAAATTGTATGTCATTCGTAGAACGTTGGATTTGCGTAGCTAAACCGTAGCTACAGGTTTAGACGGAGTTAATGGAAAAATAAATTGTTAGCGTTACGTCACTGAAAAAGGGGAGGGTAGATTTCAAAGTCCTACAGGCTTTAATTACAAGTTGCAATTGGACCCACATCCCACAATAATGCAATATTAATAAACCTGTAAATATGATAATCTATTGCAATCGAGTTACAGTATATGTCTTAACACACCGATTGCTGGGATCGATATAACACGGATATGAAATAAAGTATATTTCGGGGGTGATTTGCAGGCTTGAGAATGTTGTGCTGTTAATTCTAAGACCTAACATCACTTTCACTTTTAATAAATGTACAGTAGTGTGTTCTTATTTGCATTACTAGTGCTATGTATTGGACTTTACCCCCTTTGTGGGTCCTTTCGAGCACACATTGGGCTTTTGGCTCCGTTTGCATGTTACGTTACGGGCTTGCTAGCGAGTGACTTTGTTGCAATTTAATAGCATGATTGGTTACGGGCTTGACAGATCAAAGGATTTATGGCCGCGAAGTTCAACGTAGCTCAAACCGTAGGCGATTTTTGGCCCTCCTCCGTCTTAACCTGCAAGTCCTTTGCGGGCTGTGTTACTTTGCTAATTTAATAGCTGTAACACGTAAAATTTTAGCTACGGGCTACGTTTTCAAATGTAGCCCCAATTTAATAGGGCTCTTAGAAACTATTACGTCAGTAAAACATGAAGGTTTAACTTCAATCAATTAGCATTTAGAAGTCCGATAAGCGATCAGACTCGCAATCCGGCAATGTACAAAATAATTGTCACAATCTGCTTCTTCAAGGGGGCTTGATATGAACCTAGTTCAAACCTACCCCAGCAGAATCATGTAATTCCTGTTCAAGATGGCTCCTCTACAGTCCTTTCCAGTCACCAAAACATTCTCTGTCTCTACTGGGGATAAGCATTTCCCCTCCACATGAGCTGAGACAGGGCCATTACTTACCCTTCTCCACTTCTCCTGCACCTCCTGTGTGATCTGTATCCGGAGTTCCCTCTGCTGATCCTTGGTTGAACCTGCAGGCATTATCTCCATCCATCTTTGGTACCATCTGGACACTTCCTCCTCCTCTGCTGCCGACAACTCTTCATAAGCTGCCATCCTCTGTGTTTTCTACAGAGATCCCACCACTGTCACAATCAGCTTCTTCAAGGGGGCTTGATATGAACCTAGTTCAAACCTACTCCAGCAGAATTGTGTAGTTCCTGTTCTCTGTGGCACAAAAGATGGCTTCTGAAGAGGACAACGCCCAAAGGTACAGGCAGAGAATACTGGATCCAGGTTACTTAGTGGCCCATGGCAAGACCACTCCCCAAGTCAGGATACAACACACAGAAATAGTCTCACACCTTGTATATGTGAAGTATATCTCTCAACTATCTCTCAAAACTATCTCCCTTGTGTACATTTGTGTATGTGTGATGTCAGCCCATCTGGCTTGCAACCTTGGCTATCAAAGCTCTTGAGATCAAATTCACCAGATATCTATAGCTGGCTAGTGAATAAACCTTTATGTTAAACTCAAGTGTTTGCTTAGGACTACTTGAAGTACATGCATCTGTCTTGACCCAAGGTCTTAATGTGTGAGTGTGTAATGTTCTGCAGATAACTTCTATGCAGAGCATTTCTACCAATTCCACATATGTTCTATATAACATTTCCCTCTTATAATATATTCTAACTAGGATACATAATAACCACGTACAGGCAACATATAACCACACAATAACACATAATCCTAATGCAACATTGTCATGCTCTCTTGGCCATATTCATAAATTACTGGCTTTTCTATTTGCATTTACAGTGTTACGATCAGGTGTTTAACCCCCTTGCGAGTCCTCTTAAGATTTTCTTCTACATTAGGCATTTACGGGTGTGAAAACAATTGCAGGCTTGAGGAATTGTAACAATTGAATAGTGATTTGCGAGTGTAACATTTACGGGCTTGAAAGATCAAAGGCTTAGATGGGTTGGAGTTATGATATTGACAACCGCAGGGATATTGACAACCACAGGGATTTTGTAACCTGCGAATCGTTTGCGGGTAGCTAAAAGACCCCAATTGAATAGCAAATTATTTTACAAGCTACACTACGGGCTCTAGAAACGAACAATTGCTCAATTGAATTAAGGCCATTGAATTTATTTTTTTCAACACCAACTAATGTAACTCTATTGTATAAGTACTAAAGTGGCCATTTAATCCCCTGGTTATGATGAATGTATATATCTTAGGCATGCTTACATTCTTGGTGTTGTTTATCTCTACCATTTCCTTGGAAGGCAGTTCTTCTTATCTACCACTGTTTCTACTTGCATTAAATCCATAACCTCTTCATCTAATACTCTTCTTTTCCTTGAAAGTGCTTTTCTGTTAAGCTGGTATTGAATCCTTTAATACATCCTAAGCTATCTGTTTATTGAATACCTTAACATATTGAAAGTAGTTACTTTATTTAATACTTTATTATAGTTTCTATGAGGATGCAAGTAGGAATGTGTGCCAATGCAAAATGTGTTGTTGTTCTATTTGTATATTGCCAAAGTTTTTGATAATGTGCCATATGGCTGTGTACAAAATAAGGCAAATCAAATTTACAGTAAGTGTCTGCACATGAATAGAAGAGGATTTTTGTAAATGGAACATAATCGTGCTGGGCTAAAGTAGAAAGTGGTTTTACTCAGGGTTCAGGGCTGTGGACACTGTTTTTAAATATGTTTGTTGGCTTGACTAGAGTAATAGTACCATATTTGCTGATAGACTAAATTCTGCAGACAAGGATAATTTTTTTCCAAAGTGAACTTGTATAAGTAATAAGAATATGCAGAAGAGATTTATCAATGTAATATGGATCTGGGAAGTTAAAGTAAGAATCTTATGTATTATCTAAACAAAACATCCCTCCCACCAGTATAAGTAGATTGGCAGAAATAAAAAAGTGTCTCCCAGTACAACTTAAGTAACTGCATCCATTATCAAGTGTGGTAGCAGTATTGCTTTCTACTTGCATGTCTCAAAGGTTCAAAACAAAATGTTTGTCAAGTCCCCCAAAAAATTATATATATATATATATATATATATATATATATATAGTAGTACAGAAAATGAATAATACATTTGAATGTCTAAAACATAAGTTAATAAACTTATTTTTTAGACATTCAAATTGAATCATAGATGTATTAATAATTTTCTGTACTACTGTACTCAGTACGGTGGAGGGCTTCTATCAGTTTACAGCCCACCATAAGTGTAATGATTGATATATATATATATATATATATATATATATATATATATATATATATATATACACTAGCAACTTGCCCATCAAAAATGACGGCAATAAAATGTGAATCCTGGCAATGCTGTTTGCCACACAATGGGAGCATCTCCCCCTCTACTTTACTGGCCTTGCGATGAGCGCCTTTGGAGCTCATTGCTAGTCTCTCCCACTCTCTACTTCCTCCCCTGTGTCTCATTTCACCCCTCCTCTCCCTCCCTTGTGTCTCCTTTCCCCCCTCCTCTCCGTCCCTTGTGTCTCCTTCCCCCCTGTGTTTGAACCCCCTCTCCCCCCTGTGTCTTCCCCCCCGTATCTCTTTCCCCACCTCTCCCTCCCCTGTGTCTCTCGCCCCTTCTCCCTCCCCTGTGTCTCTTCACCCCTCCCTCATGTCTGTTACCCCCATTTCCCTCCCGCTGTGTCTCTTCCCCCTCCTCTCAATCCCCATTTTCTCCCCCCCCTCCTCTCACTTCCCTTTGTCTCTCCCCCCTCCTCTCACTCCTTTGTCTCTCTCCCACCCCTCCTCTCACTCCCCCGTGTCTCTCACCCCCTCTTCTGTGTCTCTCCCCCCTCTCATTCCCCTGTGTCTCTCCCCACCCCCTCTGCCCCCTGTATTTTTACCCCCTCTCCCCCCTGTGTCTTCCCCCCGCCCCCGTGTCTCTTTTCCCACCTCTCCCTCCACTGTGTCTTTCACCCCCTCTCCCTCCCCTGTGTCTCTTCCCCCCTCCCTCATGTCTGTTACCCCCATTTCCCTCCGCTGTGTCTCTTCCCCCTCCTCTCACTCCCCATTATCTCTCCCCCTCCTCTCACTCCCCTGTGTCTCACCCCCTCCTTTCACTCCTTTGTGTCTCTCCCACCCCTCCTCTCACTCCCCTGTGTCTCTCACCCCCTCTTTTGTGTCTCTCCCCCCACTCATTCCCCAGTGTCTCTCCCCACCCCCTCTCCCTCCCCTGTGTCTCTTCCCCCTCCCTCATGTCTGTTACCCCCATTTCCCTCCGCTGTGTCTCTTCCCCCTCCTCTCAATCCCCATTTTCTCTCCCCCCTCCTCTCACTTCCCTGTGTCTCTCCCCCCCTCCTCTCACTCCTTTGTGTCTCTCCCACCCCTCCTCTCACTCCCTGTGTCTCTCACCCCCTCTTCTGTGTCTCTCCCCCCTCTCATTCCCCTGTGTCTCTCCCCACCCCCTCTGCACCCTGTGTTTTACCCCCTCTCCCCCCCGTGTCTCCCCCCCCCCGCCCCGTGTCTCTTTCCCTACCTCTCCCTCCCCTGTGTCTCTCGCCCCCACTCCCTCCCCTGTGTCTCTTCCCCCTCCCTCATGTCTGTTACCCTCATTTCCCTCCGCTGTGTCTCTTCCCCTCCTCTCACTCCCCATTTTCTCTCCCCCTCCTCTCACTCCCCTGTGTCTCACCCCCCTCCTCTCACTCCTTTGTGTCTCTCCCACCCCTCCTCTCACTCCCCTGTGTCTCTCACCCCCCCTTCTCTGTCTCTCCCCCCTCTCATTCCCCTGTGTCTCTCCCCACCCCCTCTCCCTCCCCTGTGTCTCTTCCCCCTCCCTCATGTCTTTTACCCCCATTTCCCTCCGCTGTGTCTCTTCCCCCTCCTCTCACTCCCCATTTTCTCTCCCCCTCCTCTCACTCCCCTGTGTCTCTCCCCCTCCTTTCACTCCTCTGTGTCTCTCCCACCCCTCCTCTCACTCCCCTGTGTCTCTCACCACCTCTTCTGTGTCACTCCGCCCTCTCATTCCCCTGTGTCTCTCCCCACCTCCTCTCCCACCCCGGTGTGTCTCCCCCCTCCCCTGTGTCTCTTTCCCCTCCTCTTCCTCCCCTGTGTCCCTCCCCCTCCTCTCCCTGCCCTGTGTCTCTCCCCCCGCCTCTGTGTCTCCCCCTCTCCTCTGTGTCTTCACCCTCCTTCCCTGTGTATCTCCCCTCCTCCTCCAATGCGCATGCGTGACCATTTGGGGCAATCATAGTTGTCAAACTGCGATTTGTCGCAAGTGTGACGACGAATCGCAGTTTGACAACTATTATATGTGACATATATATATATATATATATATATATATATATATATATATATATATATACATATATAAACTCTTCAACTTTTTGGATACTGAATTCATGCTACACAGATGTTGAAGACACTAACCATGACTCCTAATCACAGGAATTCCAAAATTCTGATTACCAAAGGTTAGATCATTAAAAAAATATGGTTGAGATGAACCCTGTGGCCCTACACATTTGATCTGTTGCAGAGGGGCATTGTATATTATGGATTAATATAAATATGTTGATACAAAGATCCCTTATGGCCTGCAAAACATTAGTCCAATGAAGACTGCATGATATCAAACTCAAAGTCAAGAAGTAATTACAATTTTTGGTCAATATTTTATACCAATTTCTGTTTTCAACAATTGTTTTTTTTTGTCTGAAAACACAATGTAATCACACCGACCATCTTAAGGTACATAAACCACAAGGAGTATATTATTTTCCTTACACTGATTCACAATTTACTTGACCATTTAAAAACATTTACAACTCAAAGTAAAGACTTAATAAGTTTTACATTTAGTATGATAAAGGATATAGGTGGTAGGAAAAAAAAGAAACCTAAAACAATTTCAGATACATCTTAATGTATCCTAATTAAATAGATAAATAAGGCCTTGGATTATACATGGAATGTTTTCAGATGGATTTGTTCTGAGAAATCTTGGTTGAAAAACTAGACCCAAGAAATATTTCTGGTCAATGTATCTCAATGTGGTATATGATTGCCCGGATTATAATGACTTTCACATTTTAGATTTCAGCCAACCTTATGTCATGTTAGTCATCTGTCTTAGCTTGGTCTACGTAAATTCCAAAACAATTATAATGAAACATTCAAACACCATACATGGTTGTCACATAAAACTATGGTTATCACATTCGGCAAATGGGGGTATAATATCATCAAAATATAACACATACAAAGTTGTAGACTCCCAATACCTTCAATGATAAATGTAGTATATTAGGCTTGTTTTCATGATATCAGACAAAGTGTTAAGAAAAGTAATAATATATAACTTATTTAACCAAAAAATATAAAGTATGTATGTAGATAAGAAACAGCACACAAAAGGATTCTCTAGCTAAAAGAAATTATAAGACATAAAAGAAAAAACAATCAGTTATTGCTAATATGCATTCCAAGCCTTCCCATTGAAGATGGTGCTGCCAACATTAAGGTCAGTCTTTTAACTCCCTCTCCTGCCCTTGAATAAGATAGTAGTAAAGCATTTCAGGGCAGATAAGAACCACCACTTGGTCCATCTAATTCGCCAATTTCTTGTTTTTAATCCTTTTAAAAACACATGTTGTATTTGATCATTGTTCTAGTGTGTAGTCTTATCTATCACAAGTATTTTTACATTCTTTTACTGAAATCTCTACTTATCTGCAATGTGCCAAAACATATCCTATGTTCCTTTGAGGCTAACAAGCAGATCTATTTGATCTTTAAATAGACATGTCTACAACAGCAGGGTTGGACAAATGACGTTTTGTAATAAACTTCTCCCCAACTTCTCCCCCACTGAGAAGTGATCACATATATTTAAATGGCTTCACCAACAACAGTGCTGGGTAATTACCTCTTTGTCCATATTGAACACAGTGCATAAAGAACTACTGTAGTGCATTTACAAGTAAAGCTCAATGTTTATTTGCTATGCATTGACTATTAAACACAGAATGAATATTAAAATAAATGAAAGTAATTTAAATAAAAAATGTTATTAGCTTTAAACTGTCTGTTTTCTCCTCAAGCAGAGAAGTGTGTCTACACCTGCCTGTGTCTATCAGGGAGCATGGTCAACTCTTATCTGATCAAAATTCTAATCTTCCCTAAAAAACATGTAAACTATGTTATACATATTTAAATATAAAGTTTTGCTTTTAAATTATTAAATTAAAAACAGAATATTTGAAAGCTAGTTTTTTTCTTTCCTACTTTTATTTTCTAGTGCAATGTTTTAGATATCTTACAAACTAATAATTATTAACATTTATTTAAAAAAGCACACATCCCACTAACTAAATAAAACATATATAATATATAGAATGTTTTTTTTTTTTTACTGAAACTAGAGAATTCACTTCACAAAGTCATTTATATATAATTCAAATCGCAAAAAAGTTACAAATTCCATAAAAAATTGATTTTTTGGTGACTCAGATAAGGCAGCAGATGTATGACAAACTTGTTGTCTTTAGTATACAGTACATCAGTGATAAACATATATGTAAATATCCTACATTTAAACCACATCCTTAATTAAATAATAGATGCATAACATAGGAAACTGCTGAGATATATTAATAACATTAACGCAAAAAAAAAAAAAAAACATGGCATTTATCAAAGGTATTAATAGATAATGTTCACAATTTTTTACTAATATCAGCAATAGCTAGATTGATTTGTACTTCTCTAAGGTCCAAAAGCATAGCAAGACACACAAAATTTCCCTACATCAACAGTACTTCCACTCGGGTTTGTGTATCTAATGCTAAGGAAGGGAATGGCTGATCCTTTCCTGTTATGGTTATGGCACCAGCCCGCTGCTGCAGTTCAGTGACCAACCGCTAGATAGTGCTGCCAATATTGCTGTGCCATATCATAAAGTCATGGCTTAGGTAAACTGTTAGGATTAGGGTGAGGGTTAGTTTAAGGGTTAGGCTACCATTCTAAGTTTAGAACTTCTCTTATTGGAAGCGGCGGACTGCAGCAGCGGACCTGTGCCATAACTATAGCAGGAAAGATCGGAATGGCCTCCACTGGGCAAGTAAGGAGAGGAAATTTTATCACATAGCATTATAATGGTGAACAATATTGAGTCAAGGTAAGGTGTTGAAAGACCCTGGATCACTCTGAGCTTCACATTCATTTTCCAAAACTCCAAGTCCATGAGCCCAGTCAAAAAACTCACTCAGCTCTGAATCCTGAATCAGAGCCAACAAGTCAATTAACTAAGGCAGTGTAATTAAACAAGTATTTATTTATTTATGTATTTTCTTACTCACAGTTGAGGTCATGTACAAATCTTGTACTAAATATTGTGTTAGGTTAGCTAAATGCAAGTCTCATTTTGACTCCTACTTGTTCTTTGACAGTACATATCCTGCTTCCATAAGCAAGAAACATATTTTTAACTGTATGTTTTATTTTAATAGGTTGTGTATAAGCAAATACAGGTTATACTATACACCACAACTAACAAGTGTTTTATTATAAATACAATTAAAAGTTTATAAGTGTTATAACATTACTTGCACACCGTACAAGATGTTGTATCGCATATTAAGCATTACATGCTATGAACTTTTTATTTACAGTATAACCTAACTGTGAGATGTCATCTTTCTCAACTGCAACTCATTCCTCATTGGTTACATAGTTACATAGTTACATAGGCCCTCATTCAATTGCAATTTGGCCAATTGAATAGGGCTCTAAAAAAGCACATAACATATATTTTTTAAAGAAGTTTTTAGTTAGTAAGCAACTATCAAAAAACAAGGTTTTCACTAACTAAAAACTTCTTTACAAAATATATGTGATGTGCTTATTTAGAGTCCTATTCAATTGGCCAAATCGCAATTGGATGAGGCCCTTAGTAATTAAGGTTGAAAAAAGACTTTCAGTGCATCAAGTTCAACCTGTTAAGATCTCCTCTGATCTGCAATATGCGGATTAGTTATTAATTAATTAGTTGTTAAATAATTATTAATAGTATAGTATTGGAGGATGAATAAAGAGTTAGTCCATCAAGTTCAACCTTTTTAGATCTCTATTGATCTTTTTAATATGTGGACTATTTCTTATTAATTGTCAATTGATTCAGAGGAAGGCAAAAAGAAAAAAAATACCATTGAAACTTTGCCAATTGTCTCATAAGGGGAAAAAAAGCAAAATTCCTTCCTGACCCCAGAAACTGGCGATCAAATTTCTCCCTGGATCAATATTCCTTGCTAGTTATCTAGTATAGCCTTGAATGCCATCTTTATTCAAAAATATATCTAACCCCTTTTTGAAGTTGTCTATCGAATTCGCTGTAACCACCTCCTTTGGTAGAGAATTCCACAGTTTCACCACCCTAACTGTAAAGAACCCTTTTCTTTGTTTAAGGTGACATCTTTTTTTCTCTAACCTCAAAGGATGTCCTCTTGTCAGTTGAAAATCTCTTGCTACAAAAAGTTCACTTGACAAAGCCTAATATTGACCCTGGATGTATTTAAATAAGGTAATCATATCCCCTCGTAGATGCCTTTTTTCTAGCGAAAATGAGTTTAATTTGGTTAGTCTTTCTTCATAACGTAGCCCCTCCATTCCCCTTATTAGTTTTGTTGCCCTTCTCTGTACTTTTTCCTTCTCTAAAATGTTATTTTTATGAAGTGGTGCCCAAAATGTACTCCATATTCCAAATGAGGGCGTACTAGAGATTTGTATAGTGGCAGAATTATATTTGCTTCCCTTGCTTCTATACCCTTCTTAATACATGCTAATATGTTACTTGTTTTTGCAGCTGCTGCTTGGCATTGAACACCATTGTTACCTACATGGTTGTCCACTAGTACTCCCAAATCCCTTTCAATATCTGATACCCCTAGATTTGCTCCATTAAGATTATAAATTGCATGGCTATTTTTCCTTCCCAAATGCATAATCTTACATTTATTTGTATTAAATCTCATTGGCCATTTAGCCGCCCATTTCTCGAATTTATGCAAATCCCTTTGTAGGGAAAGTACATCATTATCTGTTTTTATTACCTTGCACAACTTAGTGTCATCAGCAAAAATGGAGACCCTACTTTCGAGTCCTACTTCTACGTCATTAATAAATATGTTAAAAAGGAGGGGACCTAATACTGAACCTTGAGGAACCCCACTTACCACATTAGTCCAATCAGAGTATGTTCCATTTACAACAACCCTTTGCTTCCTGTCTTTTAGCCAGCTCTCGATCCATGAGCAGATATTTACTGCAATTCCTGTATCCCTTAGTTTGCTCACTAGTCTTCAATATGGCACTGTATCAAATGCCTTTGAAAAATCCAAAAATACTACATCCACTGAGTTGCCCTGATCCAAGTTCCTACTAGCCTCCTCATAGAAACTAATTAGATTGCTCTGACACGACCTTTCCTTCATAAATCCGTGTTGACTGGTACCTATGATCTTGTTCAAATAGACATATGCTTGTATTCTTGGTCTTCCAGCTCGCACATTTACCACAAATTAACAAACCCAAAATGTCTATGTCATATTTAATGTTACCCTCACAACCCTCACCTCCACTCTCCTAGCCCAAAACCAATGACGTCTTGTCTACTATTACTGCCTCTTCTACACGATATTGCTCCCCCCACTTTGCCCTATTAATCTCACCCGGTGTACTAGAATGTATTCTGTGATGTGAATGCTTTTCAACACTAACAGTCCTATTATCTCTTTGAGTCCAGTGTAGGCCATGTTCTTTCTCAATTCTTGCACCCCTTCATTGGAATGAACTCCCATTTCCACATAAAGCAGTCTCCCAACCTACATATATTTTGAAGACCTACTTCATCTCTTTCTAAACCTGATACAATAAGATTATCTCACCCTTATATTCCTTCAGGGCCCTTGTCTCTTCCTACATGACCCTTGTCTCTGGTCATTGTACTATTTCAGTACCAAATCCAAACCTCATATTACGCTCAGCCTATTATGTAATCCTCTGTATCTGAGAATAATATACCATTTTTGCTAACAAAATGTAAATAAGCAAAAAATAAAAGATAATGTAATTTTCCCCTTTTGCATTACTATCTTGTCGTGGTGAAGGGACTTATTATGTATCTCAGTGAAACTGTGGACTGTACCATGTAGGGTCACCAAAGATGGGCAGGTCATAGCAGAGAGGTCAAACAAATCGAGATCCACTGGAGAAGGAACTGACAACCCACTCCAGTATCTTTGGCAAGAAAACATATAACGATTGTGCCTGGCGTGCTGCTGTCCTTGGTCACATCTAAATGACTGAACAATAACACAACAAATGTAATTTTAACATATCACCAAGCAAGTAATATTGTGCAAGCTTATTACAGCTTATTTACTTACGGTAATTATAATCCTGACATGCTGTATTAAAACTTCATGATATCAATCAGGTATTAATGCGTCAAAATGTAACTGACGTCAAGATCCGCATGTCACGTACTGCAGTAACTTTCTCAGAGGTTCTACGGATTATAGTTATTTTTGATTAATGTTTTTTGAGTTTTTAAAAATACCTTATCAATTAAATCTACAGGGGCTACTTGATAGATGGCAGACATCAAACTTACCACATGTTTGTTGAAATTGCCTGGTAGATTTGTAAGTAAAGAATGAATATAAATAAAAAATGTGACACTTACATTATTATCTTTCTAAAGTCATACCTGATAAAATCAAACTTTTCTGGGCTGATTTATTGTTGGGTCTGATTTGAAGAGCACAGGACATATATTCCAGTATATCTCTCCAGTATATCCAGTCAGCGTGCTGTTGTCAGTTGACTGTTTAGGCAATTTATTGTCCAAAAATCAAGGAATATTTGATAAATTTCACAATTTATCCTATAAGTGTTATAGCTTTCAGATCCTTGATATTGGCTATTGCATCCAAAAAATTGGTGTCGACAATTTGGCAGCTTCGGTTGTTTACATAATACAAATGTAGCCAACAATATCGCAACTAGTCCATGTGTGCACACAACATGCACAATGTGCCAGACAGTTGAGTCAATTTTGACATTACATCATTCACGCGGACAGAGCTAACACATGTTGGAATGGTCCATTGGTTGGAATATCATTGACTACATCTGCATAGTTTCCGTCACGAGTCTATACTACTAATAGGATTAGTCAAGAGCGCACTTAGGTTTATGCTGCCCTAGGCCGTTCAGATTAGTTGGAAGTTGTGTGTATATATATATATTTATATATATATATATATATATATATATATATGTGTGTGTGTGTGTGTGTACAGGTGTAAACCTGGAGTTGTCAGAAGGTCCGTCCCCCTCGGCGAGGGAGGGTCCCTTCTCCTCAGCTAAAGTGTGTCGGAGGCTACCGAATCTTAGACTGCTTAGAGGGCAAGATTGTCATGATGTAGCCAAGGCATGTCCTGAAATGGGAGGGAAATGTTATATATGTAGCCGACATCAGACATGAGGCTTGCTAGAAGCCTAGTAATGATGGAAAGGCGTATCGTTGGACATGGGCAAAGACAGCAATGTGATGCTTATTGAAAGCTGAAAAACAAGTAGAAATGAGCCGTAATGTGCAATGAGGGCTTTTTGAAAGCCGCATGACTATGAAAAAGTGTGACCTGGACGTGGGTAGGGATGTTGAAATCTTTGAATTTGATGATGTGACACTGAACGACAGATTGTTAGGACTTATTGAAAGTCCTTGGTGCCATGGCTTGCCCGCAATGATAATGCCCTTACGGACATTTTTACTTAGTAGATATAGCCCAAAATGAAATTGAGTAATCTTGGTCTAAGCAAAGTCACTATTTAGTAGATATGGCACAATTTATTTATAAAATGTGCCAAAACTATGTATGTATGTAGGCTCGGGAAAGCCATGCTGTAATGAAACCATGATATAAGTAATGTCACTATCAATCTGAAAGACAATCCATCTGTATATGTAGGCATGGTAAAGCCCCATGGGAATTAAGATTGACCTTGTACAAACCCTGCTTAGCATATATATGTATGAAAATGGGGCAAAATGTTGAATGATAGGGCGTATGGAAGTCATATGACAATTAAATGGTCTTGCTTTGCTATAAGCAGACTTATTGAGTAGATATGGCCTGAATTCTGATACAAAGGCACTAAAACCAGTGTATATTCTGATACAAAGACAATAAAATCTGTATATGTAGGCCTGGTGAAGACCCATGGGAATAAAGACTGACCTTGTACATTCACTGCTTAGTATATATGTATGAAAATGGGGCAAAATATCAAATAGTAGGGCTTATTGAAAGCATATGACAATGAAATCATGTTACCTTGATATAAGCAAAGTCACAATTTAGTACATATGGCCTGAATTCTGATACAAAATGCCAAATCTATGTATGAATGTAGGCTTGGTGAAGCCCTTAATAATTATAAATAATAATAAACCTTGTTTAGTAGATGTACAGCAAAATCTGCAAAGGGAGGCTTGTGATAGCCAAGGCGTGAGGAGACTCTGAGATGCATCCTTCAGGCTGTGGAGCGAAAAATTAAAATGAGGCTGCCAGGAGAAGGCGGTAGGAAGTGCTTGTTTAAAGCGAGCTAAGCCCCGCCCACAGGAAGAGGCGGTACAGAACGGATTTTTTCAATTTACACAGATCCCTAAAAATGAATTCTTTGGTGCTTAACCTTTGTGGTACTCAACCCGCCTTCAGAAACTAATTAAGGTTGAGTACCAAGGTACCACTGTAATCATTTCTGCGCATATACAAACATATACAAACATATTTCAATGTACTGCAATGTATTTTCAGACAACCTCTTGACCCCTGAATGTATGCTGCCGGGGCCTGGGCATCATGGGCCTAGGCTGAAACACACTCATGGATTAGTTAAACTGATTGTGTTAAGAAGTTAACTGCATGTTATTACATTAAACTGGATATAGTTATTATTAACACATTAGTAAGAAATGCTTATTGCACAGTAAATGTCTGTGTTTATATGACTCTTTATTATGTATTAATATGCAAAATCTTGACCTCCTGAACATTTGTGATGACAAACTTAATGACTAATCAACCATTTTGTAAGAAAGTAATGTAAATATATCAGTTTTGCATAAACATTTCATAATTATCTGATGTGCCTGGTTGCATTTGTGGTAATGGAAAAAACAACATTAACATTTTAAAATGGAAAACATACATAAATGACTTCTCAAATGATTTATGGTAAAGAACAAATCAAAAGTATATGCAGGCAAGGAAGTAGTTAGTAGTAACTATTCTTGTTTTTAACTGTTTATCATCACAGTTTACAATGGTTACAACATGTAATGGCAAAAAAGACAGTGCAACTATTGTTTTACTAGACAAATTATTTCACAAATCAATAAAGTATGTGTAGTAATGTAAGAATTTGTTCAATACATATGCGTAAAGTATTATTTGTCATTTATTACCAGATTCTAAAATGTGGAGGCACATTAGTTTGAAAGCAGCCATATTTGATTTTGATGGCTTCACTTGTGTAACCAATCAACATTATAGTACCTTCAAATCCTCTTGCATTCTGGATTTAATAAATCCACAAATCAGGCATTTTCACTTCTTCATCTTCACCCAGGACTGGGGAAATAGATATGTCTGCATAGTTCCAGAAGAACACAAAATGTGGTACACAGATGTGACCACATTATTGGCCATGTTGTTACACAAAAATGCTACATGACACACATCTCACGTTCCAGCATTTGATGAGCTTTAAGTCTCCATCTGGTCGGCCCACAAAGCTTAATATTTTTCAAAGGAGAAGTTCAAATGGTTCATATGATTGCACCTCCAGTATACATTAAGGTGATAACAAAAAGTAATCACAGATACAGATGTTGCTTTGTCTATCCTTATATACTTTTTAGAGTAAATTTGTAACAGCTATAATGTAATTAATTAACCATGGAAGTTTTTGCTTGCTTTCTTTTTGTTAAACATAGATTAAAATAGGTAGGTAATAAGGTAGGTTGGACTCATTCATTCACAAAATATTACAAAGGTCTTAAAACCTTTGTTTAATGAAGCAGTTGTACTAGAATAAGGGATTGTCACAAAAATGAGTATAACACTATATGTCATATATATTAGCTTATTATAGTAGTATAACAATGCAAACGTGGGAATTAGGGCTAGAGCTATATTGAACAAAAAAAGATTAAAGTGCAAAAGATTTTTTTTAAATGGTATGACGAGACTTAATAGATGAAAAATGAGATGCTGTAGGCCATCAGATTCCATCTCATCATCAACAAATGCCATGTTGGCATGCTGAAGTTTGAAAAAAAAACATGCTGAAGTTTGAACTGTATTATACTGTACTTAAAACAGATTGTCGGCCATTTTAAAAATACATACTGATAGGTGCGTTTAAATTAATGTGTCGTTTAAATAGGCAACATTTTTCTGCTACCATAATTGATACAATTCTTGGTATTTCATGGTACTGGTGCCACTTTATTTGCATGTGACTAACTATATTGAACTAAATAAAATACCCTCATCCATTCTTGGGGTTCTGATATTTTGTACTACCACAATCTATATTGACTATTTGTCATGATGTATTGACGTTTTTTGTACTCACAGAACATTGAATAATTGTTTTTTCCAACCGGATAATGTGTTGTGCTTTAGCGGTGCTTAAACAATTTTAATAGTACTAATAAAGTTCCTATTTTATTGTTTTGGCATCCTATTGGATGGATAGTGTTAGGTACTGGAAGGACAGCCTGACCTTGTTTATTGTTTGTAAATCATTTATGGAATACAAATTTGGTAGAAATTGTCCTTCAGCATAATTTTGGTGGAAATAGTTTTTTAAATTTTGAAATTGAAGTTTTTTAGCTGTGCAATCTTATTTTGCAGATGTCATGTTTACGTTGCTTACATTGCTTCTTCTTGCTTCCTCACTGCTATATTATGGGGGTGTGGCACTTTATCCAATCAGAATGGAAATGTCTTTTCTACCTGTCGTTTCTGTGGATTAACACATTTTTCTGCTCAGGCTACAGCAAACCATTATACCACAGTGTTGGAAATACAGATAGACACTGTAGATAATAGTGCATGTCAATTTGAGTTTATTTACTTTTATCACATAGTCCTCTGCTTTTCTAGCCAGGGGCTGAGTGTATGTTCTTTATTTGAGGATAGGGTAGGTGGTGAGTTAGAAGTGGCAGGCTTGCATGTACTGCACTAAAGTAAAACACGCAAGGCAGGGGAGCAAATATGCAAGTTCGCATCCATCCCAACTAACTTATCTTGTTCTTGATCTGTCTGTGTCCCACACAACTATCTGTTTGCTGTGCTGTGTAAATGCAGATGCAAACATTTTTTACAGTTAAATACATTTCACTTGCTTTTCCTTATACCTACAGCAATAATTGATGTGTAGGGCACAGGCAGAAAGATATACAGCAAGGTGAGTATGCAGATCAGTAAGCAGTACATAGAATGCTGTAATGCACAACAGCTGAAGCACTCTGCCTCTTCCAATCAGTCTGTAGGTAATGAGAGTCTAGGGTAACCTCTACCAGTTCTGAACATACTGTTAGTCACAGCTAGCTCCATAGACTCCAATGCACCATGCAGTAAACGGCCTATTGGCTACAGCTGCTCTGCACCCATGCTCATTACTAATAACACTGGAGGATGGCTATAAAGAGCACCAGAAGCTGAAATAAATAATATATGAGTAAAAAGGCATATTTAAAAAAAATTAAGTCTGGTTAGTAGTTTGGAAATATATCTGTCGGCCTTGATAGCTGAATTAACAATTTTATAATGTGTTCAGAATTATGTCATTCCATAAGACACAGTTGCTATATCTCACTTTCATCAACTTGGGACTGAGGTTTGTTTGCAGTTAAAGTTTACATGACAGTGTACTGTAACAAGAGGCAAGTATTAATTTAATGTTTCAATCCTTTCAAAATTTAAAATCACTTATGAGTTTCTTCTCCCTATCATGTTCCTTATGTTGATCATCTTTGTGTTATAAGGAAAAATACACATTTATTGAAGACATTCTGCAATAGCTCAGCCGTCAGGCCCGTCTCACGTCTCCCAAAACCGTTACCCTCAAGATCAAGAAGAGTATGAATGTGGTATGAATGTGGTATGAATGGGTTGAGCTTTCCATTATCTTACCCCAACATTTTTAGAGGCACAGATCAGAAGGTAGTTATTGATAGATATGATAATAAAATGCCCTGTCTCATAAAAGCATGAATATATCAATGGATGATAAATATATTAAATTATAGGGGTACAGTAGAAGAGAACGTACTGTTTTTGTGTGTAATATGTCATTGAAATATGTATTTTGTATTAAGATTTTATATAATGTTAAAAATGAGGAACTTTCAATAAAAAAAATATATTGTGTGCCTTTCTTTAGACTATTTGTAGTGTAATACAAATATAATTTAGATTTTGTAAATTAATAAAACATTTTTTTATTAATTTTATTAATTTACACTTGCATAGCACTTTTGTCCGGTACCCGTTACTGAATTATAATAGCATAATATGTGGTATACATATACATAGTAAGTACCATTGTTTTAATTATATATATTTAAAAAAGATTGTAATATCTACTAATAGATTTTACTTTCAGACATTTTTTTTTACCGTAAAACAGCATAAACCGATTTAGTAGTTTGTCACAGTGTTGTTCTCTGAAGTTAAAAAAAATACCCCCACAACTAGCAAATTAACTTACATGTTTATCATATGTATGCATTTATATTTAATGTACTTTTCTCTCTTTCACAGTGATGTTACATTTTTTCCTATGTATACGAAAGGGTTAAGTGTGTTGTGTGGCCCTTTTGAGGACTCAGTGCCAGGTATGTGACCCTTCCGTTGAAATCGATTGTCTATCATATCACTTATCTAGTGAGTAGAATAACCACTATATATAATGAATATGTTAAATAACTCATACAAACTCCACCTCTGCTCTTGTTACAGTAAAAGAAAAGGAAATTAAGGTGACACAGTAGTAGAGCAAAGGTTATGAAATGTCACTGAAAGTCTATGTAAACATGGATTTGTCTGTCTCATCTGCCCAGCGTTGAGTATTATCCAATGTATATGGCACAAACTGTAGATTCAAATCAATGCTTTACTCAGAGACAAACCACGGTGAACTACTCCATGCCTCAATTAGTAAATGTAACACACATAAAATATATTAAATATATTAAATAACGACAAATTCAAACATTAAGTTGCAGAAAAATTTCATTGCGGAAAAATAATAGGATGGACAAAGTTAAACAGATGACTTCATGTTTCTTTCCTTCTAGCCATTTCCTTTCAAGAAAAGTGAACGATTTTCATCCCATAGCAGGCTCCTTTATCTCCCTGGAGTCCATAGCCCCTTACACTCTTTTCCCCTCCCAACAACTTCTTTGTGTTTTCCCACTATGGTGGGCTCCGTCTGTTTAAAGCCAGGGTTGTTTGTTTTCGGATGGCAGGCGCGACACAGGGGCACTTCCTGTGAAAGCAGGAAGCAGCCATTTCCCGTCAATTTCCTGTTACTATGACAACCAGACCTCATAAGCAGGAAACCCTGACCTTTATCAATTGGTTGATTTTCAAAGGAACATTTTTGGGAATCCATTGACCGCTTATAAAATTTGCAGTGTGATGAGTTTATTTTAGTAGCTCTATAATTTCATATCAGAATTCATAATGATGTTGTTGACCAAGATTGATGCAAATAAACTGTGACAGATGGCTTTTTACAATAGTAGGTACATATTTTATGAGGGTAAGAAGAATTAAACCTTGCACCATGCTACACTGCATGAAGTGGCTTCACCTGCAAAAAAACATATGAAGTATAATGTACAGGTGGTCCCCGGGTTACGGACATGAAACATTCCTGAGAATATATTTAGGCCGGATTTGTATGTAACTCGGATCAATGATGAATAATAATTAAAACAATACTATAATGGCTCATATGTGGTAGTAATAATAATACATTGTAATTATAGTAATAATACACCTGTACTGTAATAATAAGTTACATAAACTATTGCGCTCTTTCTTTTAATTCAAACAAACAGAATAAAAAAGTTCTTAAGTACGGGTCGTCTGTAACCCGGGGACCTCATGTATAATGAGTGAGCCCAGTAAAAATGACAAACTTTCCTAAAGGTCACAAATTTGTTTGTAGATTCAGTGCATTCACATATAGATTTGCATATGTGACAAACACAGCCCAAGTTGTTTAGATGCCATCATCATTCTGTTTTGCCACTTTTAGAGCGAGATCTTTGAGTCTAATTCTTTTTTGGGATTTAAGTTCCAACCCATTTGTGATTGTAAACACCCTTCAACTCTTTTACAGTACAATATACTTTTACACCTCACATACTTCACTATAGATTTTTTTATTTTACTTTTTTCTACGCCTTCCACAAACAATAATGATAAATAGAGGACACAAAGGTCATGAGGCCATTTTTGTTTGGCTGCACTTGACAGTCATGTTTCCATGATACAAAACATGAGGCTATTGGGAGTAGATCACATGCCTCAGGTCAGCCGCCTAGTTTGCTAATGATAACCCTACATTGACTGTTCTAGAACGGACTGCTAGAGAGAAGAACTACATTTTACTAATTCATATTCCCAGTAGAGCTTCATAAGTGGCCCTCTAGAAAATCTCTTTCCACTGTAAATATTTCTGTTCTACCTCATTTATTTACTTGGGATGTGACTATTATATTTTACATCAAAATACAAGATTTTTATTTTATTTTATAGATTGGTACACTGTCCACTTAAACAAGCAGCCTATCTATATAGCACAATTTGTGAAGTCCATTCAATTGGTGTAGCCCATTAAAATCTATTGCCACATAATAGCAACTTGGTTTTTACTGAGTAGAAAATTATAAGTACCTTTAACTATATTTTAGACAATCTTCCTTCTTTACTTTAGGTTTATAATGTTTGTCTGTTTTTTAACTATCCATAATAACACAAACGTATATATGTGTTATTAAATTGGAATAAAAAAATAAATTTTTAAATTTAAATAATTTACAAACTTTTTAAGAAAAAGAACTAGCCTTGGTCTTTATCAAGCATATTTCATCAAAAGATATTGCTAAAAATAACGGATAAGAATGAACCTTTAATAAAGTTTACATAAAATGTTACGTTGGTCATCGGAAGGAAATGCCATCAAACTGAATATGATAATTTTCTAGTGTCTGTGTAATCCCTCTGTCTTATATCATATCTACAGACATTTATGAGGTCACCACTCTAAATATCCAGACAGGGTTAAAATGTTGGCGTCTTGGGAATCACTTGGTTGAGAAGCATGCATTCTCTTGCCAATATCTGGTGACTGCAATACACTGTGGGATCCATCCAACGGAAACCAAAACTGGGCCAAAAAAGTCTCCCACACAGAGATGCAAATTTAGAAAATGAGCACACCATAAATAGATGATCAAAACATATGTATCATATGTGGTCTTGATTATATTAAACAGAAATAATATCAGACCTGAAAAACATTTGCATTTCCAAAAGTAATACTATAAATGATATCAGGAAAGGATCACAAACGTCTTTAGTATTTCGTATGTATGTTTATTTATTTATTTCTATATATAGCATAGTATATTTGCTACCACCAACTTGATTTGCTCATTTCCGCAGTGAATCTCATTATATTTATTACTTTGTGCATTGGACAGAGTTTCTTGCTTCCATAATAACAAACAGCATTAGAACCATATATAAATATATATTGCGCTAAAATACAAGTCACTTGTGTAACCATTATCTACATGCACCATTACACCCCATACACCAATAGATATAGTATAAACATTGGGTAAAATAGTGTATGAACTTGGAAGTTTTGAAAAGCTAAGAACCAGAGCTATTCTATGGCTGATGGGAAACAGAAGTCTGCAAAACCTACTGACTTGCACCCAGAAGGGTTTTGCCCGGAGCTCAATTCTTACAAGAGCCATGGAATGGATTTGTGTTATAGTGCAATAGTTGTTATACAGACATACCAAGTTATGGCTTCATTACATGGCTCTCCTAAACAAATCTTGTGAATTAACTTTCTATAGAAGGGAGCTATGTAACTATTACATTCCACCCACAGTAAACATTGATCTCCAAGTATGAATTGTTCTTTGCTACTGTGGGAGATTTTACCCTAATTTGCTATTACATGACTTCAGTAAGAGTTACTGAACATCCTATGTTTTCTTATAAGGCTCTGCGAATGCTCGCAGTGAGACAAATCCTTATGTATAAACTCAACCCCCAGCAAGAAAAGATAAAACCCTTGCAAGAACAATTACAATTAATTAAGGTGATATGATTGTTCCAGTAAAAGAAATAAATAGCCTAAAGAAGTATTTTTAAGGGCACTAGTAAAATAAAATTAAGGCCTGCACATCCTAAAGCATAAAAGAATCATGCCTATAAAACAACATTAAAGAACAATTAACTAAATCACAATCTCACTTAGAAATACCTGCTCACACTATTTAACACCAACACCCAATTAAAGCAAAGTTGTATCTAAATAATACAGAGACACATGATATAATGCTTATCCATCTGCCAGCAACTCACCTGTGTATCACCTGCCATTTAATCCTATGTAATACATTAGAAACTGATATAATATGATGTGATTGATCTGCAACTTTCATGGGCAAGAATAATAAACCACATCAATTTGTTAATATTCGTGTATGAAACATCTAGCTATTAAGACACACTGTTATAATATTTACTGATGTTCTTTAACTTTACTGGAGTTTACTGTATGCCTGGGCTTGCAACTTCACACTCACATCTGCTTAAGTAACTCGTAAGGACCCTTGCAAGTCTTGTCAACTATCCCTGGCTACGTATTATGGGAAACAGCCTGACGGAGACATGTAATAGCTATTTAAATTATCGTGTACGAGTCCACCTTGGGAGAGATCCTATGGGAAGTCATCTAATCAAGCTTATGTGAGTGATTCACTAACTTCGGATATTAGACTACAGTGTCACATTATCCACTACTGAATTGCTATGTAAAATTTGTGTAAACCATACTAATATTTGCGAGCAGTTTATATCCCTTCTGTAAACTTGTAGTTATGATATCATGATGTGCCATGTTGGATAATAGTGTGCTGAAATATAAATGTCATGTAATTTTAGGGTGTTGTGATGCAATGGGAATAACTGTATACTGAGTTAAGTAAAAGAGCATGCACTCACTTTGCTATGTGTAAAGACATAACACGTCAGCATGATTTTGTTATCACTTTACATTTTCTTGTAGTTTGGGAATCACATACAGTGGCCTAAAATGTGAGGTTTGCCAAGATTGACACACACCAGGATCTCTAATTATAGATCTAGTGCATATTCACAATTAGTGTCATTTTCATTATAATCATGAGTTAACTTCAAATATTCTATGTATATTAGAAAATAATTACATATTATAAGTAAGACAGATACAAAATATTGTAAGTTAATGTTTGCCATATATTACTAGTAATATATTACAAGGTGTCCAAACATTGTAGTAAAATGAGATTAGCAAGCAGGTGCATTGGTATTACCAAGGCAAATGAGATCATACCTTAGTGACTATACTAAAGCTAAAGTCTCCATTGGAAATGTAAGGAACCAATTACTGACTGCTTGCTGATAAAGGAACAAAATCTTTTCCAGTGTTTTCCGTCATGATGCTCTGTCAGCCGTCTATTGTTTTTATCTGTGTTGCAGTTTTGCAGGAAGAGTGTGAAACTGGACTATTCTGCTTTGGACCAGTTACCCAATCATAATAAAATAATAAAGATATGTATCTGCTAGGTGGGCATAAAAACATAGAGATAATAGAAAATGTTTAGATAAAGCAGCTGACTGCCAAACTCTTTTTTCTTTTCTTTTCCGATACAAGAACCAGTGATGTCCCTTAGAACTGACCTCTATTAAATGTGTCTTTAGAACTACTGTGGATTTTGAGAAAGGTACCTCGGAATTTACGGATATTTTAAGATCTCTGAAGGGAAATCAGAATGGCCATTAAATTTTACAGCACCAGAGAGCCAGCACATAACATGTTTCTAGTTTCTGCTTTTATAGCTATTTAAAGGCCCTGTAGAAAGAGTGAAGAATGAATCAAAGAGGTCTTAGACCTTACATCATTACTCACCTCTGTAATGGAAGCCCTGTTCAATCTGAGTAGAATTTAGGATAACCACAGTAAAAATGAAAGCCATATTTTCTATTTTAATTCTTCATTTGATGGCCCTTGCTTAATTATGGACAGTATAACATTCATGGTACTTACCATGAATGTTATTTATTGTGATCAATGATCTGTACACCTTTTTTTTGTATTTCTTTAATATAAACATACAAAAAAGGACAAAAAGCAAAAGTACATTGAAATTAATACAATTTTGATAATAACACTAACTTGTCCTAAAAACTCTTAAACAATTACACTTTTAATTCATATTTATAAACAAAACATCAACATTTGTGAAGCGGAGACATAGCATTCCTTGGAAAGACCATATTGAGTGTGAATCCCACATCCTCCCTTTCTTTATAGATTTATGAGAAAGGTTATTAATAAATTTCCAATATCAATTTCTATCAGTTTATTTCTTTCTAACAGTACTTGTACCATATTCCAAGTTGGAATGGTAGGCTGTTTCCACATTCTCACTATAGATCATTTAGGTGCTAATAGAATTTGTATAATTCAACTTTTAGCCAAATAATTCATCTTTGTTGGGAAGATATGGAAAAACATCAATTCAGGGGGATCCGTACACCTCTTGAGATAGGCAATATTATTCTACTGTTAGGCCCATACTTTTTTACATTCCCCGATATATATTTTATTTTCAGCATGCTTCAAATCCTAATCTTATCTATATATAATGTGCATATTTATTGTTTTAAACTATGATATAAAAGTATATAGTAATCATTGTGTAAGTGTATGTTTATGTGGAAATTTGTCAAAGGTTATATATTAAAGAGTTAAGTTAGCGTTAAAGTTAGAGTTAAATTATCTTCCTATGTCATTCCATGGAGCTTATTTACCAAACAATGTTGGATTAATAAATATGATCCATAGTATAGTACATAATAAAGTAAAATGTTGCAGTACAGACACGGCCTGATCAATACATTTGTACCCCACAATATATACGGTATATAGACTGTAGCACCTCAAACTTCTGGAGTTAGTAAGCCTCTATAGTGCACACATACGGGTTCATTGGAATAATGTTTTATATTTATCTTAAACATTAGTGCATGGCTCAAAACTTAACACCTGTTCTTTTTAAGCACTGAAACCACATAGCACAATAAGATTATAAATCACCTCTCGAATTGCTCATGCTTCCAAGTGAACTTAACATTAAAGCGCGTCAGTCTTTTCATCTCTGAGTTCCTTTCTCATCATTCTGTCTCAATGACCTCCATGAGTTGCCATGGGAAAAATGACTTGTCACAACACCAGCTTGTGACCTAATACTGTGACTGAGAAGGAAATGGTTGTTAGATACGATTCGGCTCTGCGGGCAGCATAGATAGTTCTGCCAAAGGAAACATAGCTGATAACAGTAGGTACACAGAAACGGAAAGACTTTATGACACACAGCCTGCTTACTTTCACCTGCTCTGTAAGGTGACTATATGGTTTGAGATTAGCCACTACTGGTCTAATCTAGTTTGGCTATATTGCTCTGTTTTATTATACATTATTTCCTAGGTTGCTTTCCAGTTGTTTAAGGACCACTGCAGTGATTATTCGTTTATTAAATAACTGATTAGCAATACAATCTGTAATAAAAAAATCAATGTGGCTTTGAAAACTTGTATTTGAAGTTTAGCATTAAAGTCGGCTTCTCTCCATCTCTTATTAGATGTCCAGACATTGAGCCTCATTCAATTGAGAAATTGTAAGTTACAGTAGCCCGTAAGGGAGGCCGTAAGTTATGCTGCTATTACGAGCTTCAAATCCTTGCGTTTTTTAAAACTGGAACTTAAAGCCCATCAAAGCCTTTGATCTGATCTTTAACGTCCGCAAGAGTTACGATCGATAAAACTGTAAATCGCTATTCAATTACTACAATTCCCCAAGCCCACAAATGGTTTCACACCTATAAACTACAAATGTAGAAGAAAACCCTACGGGTACCACATAGGACCCACAAAGGGGTTAAAGACATGTCCATCGCACTGTAAATGCAAATAAAAAAATCAATACTGCACTGTAAATGACGGGGAAAGCAATGAAAGAAATTAGAATTAATTGCACAACAGTCTCAAGCTCGCAAATTGCTAATCAAAAATAATTTTGTTTATGTTTCAATTCAGGGTTATATCGATCTCAGGAATCAATGAGTTAATACATATCAGGCCATGCACATGGACTAGAACAGTATCGGCATTAATTTGTATTATTTAGTATTTTGCGGTTTTGCAAGTCCAACCGCATATCAGACCTTCAAACACTAATTAATTGACATGTAACCTCCATGTTTTACTGACCTGATGATGATGGTCTCATTTTCTATTGGCAGTTTCTAAATGGATAGTTTCCGCCCTGAACTGCTACATACGAGTGCATGGTTTACGATTTCAGCCCGTAACTTGCGGGCTTTATCAATTGAATAGCACCGGATTTGTATCAGACTGCGAGACCGCAGCAAGCCCGCAGATATACGTCATGTATATTGAGAGATGCGGGCTTCAAATTGAATGAGGCTCATTGCCAGTTATATGCTTATTTTATACCAGTTGGTTTGCCTGCAGGGAAAACTTCCTATCATAACAAATCACATTGGACATCTGCTGAAATCCAAAAACGACATAATTTTTTTGTAACATTACCAAATGAAATCCAATTATATAACCACTGCAGTCTTCCTTTAAAAATGGAACCCACATAGTTGAAAATAACCTGTTGAAGAAGCTGCAGACACTCAACCAGCAAAACAATATTTCAAAGATTCCTCCTTTCTATTCCATTGATGTAACTATCATCGAAGCCAGTAAATCAGAGGGAAGTTCTGATCAACCATACCTTTCGGAGACACTGATTGCTAGGAATCATAATGCTAGGTTGTAACACATCATATGACTCAATATAATTAATTCTTCTGGCATAGCAGCTAGTACTTTTATTTTTGTTACATTTTACTCTATTACTATTATTATTAACATTTTTAAAAAATATATTTTTTTTAGTAACCCAAAAAGTAGAAAAAGCATTTTTGATAAACTGACTATATGAGTTACCTCTATTTTCTAATTATTTAACAGCAAAGCAATATTAAAAAATAAGTAATTTTATTGTTGGAGTATACCAAAACTTGGAGATAATTACAAGTACAATAATTTCAATATGGTCAATTAAATAATATGAGTTGACAATGAACAATTTATTTTTAGAAAGTAAAAAACAATACAGATTTTCATTTATCAACTGTTATAAGCACGCTTGTTTTACTGGGGAGCAACATTTGCTTTTTTCTTCACCTGATTTCATATTGGTCATTTGAAGTTACTCTTGATGCAGATGTGGTATTCATTTATTTCTAATAAAATGATTTTTAAGCTTTATTTGAAGCTTTTTAATGCTATTTAATTAAAATACTGTATTTATTTATTCTTACTTTCTAAAAAACATTTCTATTCATTCTCAAGCTTTTCTTTAAAAAAAAGATACTATAAATATGAAACTCCAATGGTGCTTTTATTGGTAAGTTGATTAAAGAGCTACTGTGTTCATATATCTGAAATATACTATTGTGAAAAAGTACACTTGTAAAATGCTTTTACAATGAAAAATAAATGAATACAGCCTGCAATATATATATATATATATATATATATATATATACTTTATATATATATATATATATATATGTATATATATATATATATATATATATATATATATATATATATATATATCAAATACATGTGTTCACATTTGAAAATCCATAACCTATTTAAACATGTCTTCCTTTAAGCAAATGCCGGCTGTATTACACAGCTTTTTTGCAAAGCTCAGGATGTATTATACACAAGCCAGGAATCCTACCCACGTACAGCAGTTTCAAGGTTACTGCCTCTCACCAGAGTAAGGCCGATTCCTTAGCTTGTGTAGTGGATATTTTGAGGAGGTAGTTAACCACAACAATCATTTAATTTATGGTGGGCAAAAGAGCGATAGAAGCCCTCCACGGTACAAATAGTACATTTGTGTATAAATTTGAATGTCTAAAAATGGAATTAAACTGCTGTGAGGTCTGCCATTTTGTTTTTTCCCATGGAAAGTTTTACCTACACAATGATAATGTGGCATCTGTAAGTGCCAGAGGTTTCAATAGCAGTAATGGAAAGCTCATTAGTTTACAGGGAGACAACCTATTGAAACAGTAATAGACAGAAAATAGTAAAGAATAATTTGGTATAAACAATAAAAAAGGCTGTTTATTTTTTTACTTTCTAAAATTATTTGCGTATTATCTTGTTTGGTTCAGAAGTCCATATTGAATAAGTGACCACAGTGGTCCTTTAAGGCATTCTGGTGTGAAAATAAAAAAAATGATATCTCTCTGAAACAAATGTGTAAATACATTCTTACCTACCTATTTTGCTGAGCCCCTTTTGCTCATGCAGAATATGGATGCTACCCATGTGTCTTACTCAAGGAATTTATCTAGAGTTGTTGAATCAAAAAGTTTCGAAGGGGCCATAATGGTTAATATTTCTAACATGTATAAAAACATATTATTTATGTGTTTTATATATATTCTGTTTATAATAAGAACAATACGAATCTCCTATTCTTCAGAAACTTGAGCAGTACACTTAGTGGTTTGGATTTGTCACAGATATTCAATATAATAAGACTTTGATGAGGTTGCTAATTATGTCATAGCTTTGATGTATCTGAAACTTGAGGGACTCTCCCACAGTTGCATGTACGGGAAGCTATGTTTTTGCAGCAGAACATGTTTTTCTTCAGAAAATGAGAAATTAGTCTCTTGCTTTTGGTCACCAAGAGAAGATCATCCAATGTCATGGGCACCCTGCCACAAAATGGTCCTGTGAATGTAAACAGTAGCCCACGCCAGCTCTGATTCGGAAACTAATCTGGTAATTGCAAGGCAAACAGATAAATGCCGCCCTCCCAGCGCCGAGTGTGTTCTTCATTTCACAGTGGGATGGTTAAAAATAGTCTTTGGATTTCAGTTAATGATTGCGTGGGTGGCAGAAGACGTGCTGTGTTTATCAGCATCAGCCTCATATCCCTTGAAATACAGAAATGAGTAAGAGCAGTGTTTTGTGCTCATGCCTGTGAAAAGTACTAGCTAAACATTTTAAATAATTGTGTGATCCACATAAATTATTTTAAATCCTATCTTGAATAAATGTAATAACCCACCATAAGTTGCTGGCTCATGGATACCACTCAAATAATACAGTATAAGCTAAGGATTAAACAGATAGTCTTACATGTATTCAGTGTACATCAATACTGACAATCAACCTAAGTTAATACTCCTTTCTCCTTCCTAAACATTTTTGTTTTTTGCATCATTCAGTCGTTTCTGACTCTCCATGACCTCATTGACTGTAACACAGCAGGACATCTTTATTTCCGTAGTCATGCTGATCCACGTTTGCTTCAGGGTGGTGTGGCCTCTTGGTTCCCTGACTTAGAATCAAACCCAGGTCGCAGTGTTGAAAACACCAAATCCTAACCACTGGACCCCCAGGAACCCCATCTCCTCAACGTGTTACATATCTATTTTTAAAAGTTTGAATCTTGCAGGCAAAAAAACTTTTGTATTTTGTAACATTGGTTAGGGGGTATATAGCGTATTGGTCCGAATATAAGCCGCACCTGTAAAATTCAAGGGGAAAAAGTAGAAAAAAGATAGTACTCAAATATAAGATACACCCTTAATATTGGAGAGAAAAAGACTCTCTCCAAGTGATCAGCCATTGCAAGAAACAGGCTTTCTATTTACTACTGTAACTTCTTGTGCAGGTTACAGGCCTTACAGGATGTTAGAATCACTAAAACCGTAAATCGCTATTCAATTGCTACAATACCGCAGTCTCAAGCACGCAAATCGTCACCCTTAACTCGTAATTGCGCAAATTGGCAGTAATTTTACGTTCACAAATATAAGCCACACATGTGACTCGCAAGCTCGCAAATCGGCAGTCATTTTTTAAGGGTCGCGAATATAAGCCGCACCCGTAACTCGCAAACGCAAAAATCAGGAAAAAAGGTGTGGTTTATATTTAGACCAATACGGTAGTAAAACACGTTTTTGAACTCTTAATTGTTATCCTACAAACATGATTTTACAGTCTTTGACCAAGCATTGCTCTTCTTCCCTCAAGTCTCAGAGTGGACATTCGGTTACTCCAGACCACCTTCTGTGAAGTATAAACTGCAATTATTAATATTAACATTCTGAAGATATTGTTAAAATAATAGGACTACAGTTGTGTTATAAATACAACAATAAAGTCTTAATGCTCAGTTATACTTGATATCCTATCTTGTTCTTAACTGTGATATAAATGTTTTCAAGATCTCCTATAAAAATTTGAAAATAAAATAAAATTGTTCTCGTTCCCTGGAAACTGAGGCCCTCATTCAATTGCGATTTGGCCAATTGAATAGGGCTCTAAATAAGCACATAGCATATATTTTTTAAAGAAGTTTTTAGCTAGTGAAAACCTTGCTTTTGGATAGATGCTTACTAACTAAAAACTTCTTTAAAAAATATATGTTATGTGCTTATTTAGACCCGTATTCAATTGGCCGAATTGCAATTGAATGAGGGCCTGAGTGAGGCTGGATGTGTGGAGTGCACACAGTCTTAAAGGCACATGGAACACAACTGTTTCCATGCATAATAATGCCTATGCATTGATAAATAGTCAGTAATCATTGAAAACTTGCAGTGATTTACCTGGAAGTATCAATACAATTTAAGGTGCTCTAAATATCAATAACTTATTTTGTCTACAGCTCAATCATATCTACTCTATGGCCCTCATTCAATTGCGATTTGGCCAATTGAATAGGGGCCTCATTCTATTAGCGGCCGCAGCCGTTGCGGGGCCGCAAGGACCGGCCGCAAGCTATTCTGCTATTCTATTCCCTTACGGCCGGGGGCTCCGGCAGGCTTGCGGCCGGTGCCTTGCTATCTCTTGCGGCCGCTCGCGCCGGAGGAAAGCCTTTGATCTAAAACGGCCGCAAGAGTTTTGCAATTCAATTCCTCCGGGAAACCTCTCTGCAAGGCTAAAAGCGAGCCACAGCTTACTTGCAGGAAAGAGGTCCCGCTAGCACCAATTAAGCACATAAAATAGCTCAAATAAAGCCATCCTGCACTTTGAGAAGACTATAAAGGGATTTTAGGTGTTAGAAAAAATAGCACATAATTATCCTGTACTCAAATCCGTAAAATATTTTATTTTTAATATCCGTAAAATATCCATGTAAAAAGTCCAGAGTGCTTGGAGCACCTCAGACACACCCACGCCGCAGCCGGCAAATAAACAGTTAATTTGAACTCGGGTTTGGGCAGATGTGCAAGCTTGAGAGTGGGTTCCTTTTAATCCTCATGTCCCCCAATATGATCCCTAGCATTTACAGAGCTGTACAGTGCAGGCTTGAATTTATTTTTGCGTTTTTATATTTCACAGCTTACGGCCGGTTCCAAGATATGCGGCCGGCCGTAAGAGGAGATCCTTGCGGGGCCGTATAATAGAATCGCGAGTAAACTGAACCCCCGCAAGGAATCGCAGCCTTACGGCCGATTTACGGCCGATAATAGAATGAGGCCCCAGGAGTCTAAATAAGCACAGAGCATATTTTTTTTAAAGAAGTTTTTAGTTAGTGAAAACCTTGCTTTTGGATAGATGTTTACTAACTAAAAACTTCTTTCAAAAAAATATGTTATGTGCTTATTTAGACCCCTATTCAATTGGCCAAATCGCAATTGAATGAGGGCCTCTATCTATACTAGCCTGTGCACCTTGCTTTTATCTCTAATTGGCAGTTTATTGCATGGACATATACAGCCTTATTAAATTGTGATTCGGACAATTGAAAAGGGCTCTATATAAGCACATGGCATATGTTTTTACAGAATCTTTTAGTTAGGGAAGACCTTGCTTTTGGATAGAAGTTCACTAACTAAAAACTTCTGTAAAAAAAACATGCTATGTGCTTATATAGAGCCCTATTCAATTGGCCGAATCACTATTTAATAAGGCTGTTTTGGGGACAATTATACAGACCTTCCAGATAGGTGTCCTTCATGGGTCTCAGTTTATTTAGTCCTTTATGGTACATGATTCATTATGGACTAGCAACCACTGCTATTTTGTCTTCCACCATATTTCTTAATAAGTATTTTTAATTTATTGTCAATAAAGATTTTTTCCAGTACTTCTCTTTTAGTTTGATGTACATTATTAAGCACGCATTTTTTGATGCAACAAAGAAAAAAATCTTTCCATGCTCCTTTAATTTGAACCCACTCAATTTTCAAGCAGAAAAAATATGTTCAGCATTGGGATATCTGACTGGCATTTCAGGGTCCTAATTATTTAAAAGTGTCAGTGTGTTATCAAACCCTGTTAATCATAATTGTTTTGGAGGTATAACTGCTCTCAACATAATTTGGGTTTGACATGTCTGATGTAAGACATGAGCCTTTAATTGTATGACAGCAAATTTACAAATTCCATGTATAAACATTTTATTTTCTAGAGAATGGAACATACATGGGGGTAAAGTGAGGTGAAAAACATAGCTTTTATTTATACACTAGAATATTGCCCGTCAAAAAATGACGGGAATCAAACTGTAAGTGAGCTAATGCTGTTTGGTGTATGGTAATGTACTAAATAATACATTAATAAAGGAATATACTTTACCTATTTTTAAGTAATAAATGTAGGAAGCATTATGCTGAAGAGTTGACAATCTGTTTTCATGTTGCTGCATCATACAATGTGTGTTTTGAGTGCTGTGGAGCTGCTGTGTAAGTGTGAGCAATGTGTACAGTGTGTAGTGTAAATAGTGTGTGTGCGCGCGGAAAATCCATTAGGGTAGCTGTGTGCTTCCGCATTCTGTAAGTAAGTGTTGTAAAATGGCGCCTAATGTGTGGTACGCTGATTTTGCGTCCTTGTTCTTCGATCTCGTCCGGCTTTTTCGTAAAATCTGTATGTGTTTGGTGGTGTTTTGCGTGTTTAGGGTCCTGTAGCCTCGTTTTCGTTTTTTTCGGCGGCCATTTTTTCTCTCGCTTAGGTGATTTTCGGGTGTCTAAACTCTTCAATTTGGACTTAAATGGAGGTGTAACTTCATTTGCCGAGGTCCTGAGTGCTCCCTCTTGCTGTGGGTAAGCTTTGTATGTGTTTGTTGTGTGTATTTATTGTGTTTTGAATGTTTTTAGGTTCGCGGTGGTCGGACGTTAAAGTCGTAATTTTGCGAGGTCGGAATGTTTTTTTTTGTAAGTCCTCGTATTTCCTTGTCGTAAGTCCGTAAATGTTGTGAGGTCCGCAGTTGCTGGCATGGAGCGCCTTTGCGAGGGCCATATCGTTAGCAACAACTTTTGACAACCCGCAGTTATGACAACTATATATGTGATTTTCTTGTACAATGTGTGTAACACCTTATGATACCTGTATGACAAGTGATTATCTGGTGCAAAGTAATTGAACAAATCAAACAAATATTATGGGTGAAGCATACTCTAGATTACATTACTGAGTTGCAGATCCCTTGGGTTACACCTGTACATAACAAGTTTTTTTCATACATAACAAGTTTTTTCATATAGCTAGATACTACTGCTCAGAGATAAAATTAGATAAAACCAGTGCGGCTGCGACTGATTTCAATACATCATATTACAAATATAAAATAGCTCTTTTAGGGCCTCATTCTATTATCGGCCGTAAAACGGCCGCAAGGCTGCGATTCCTTGCGGGGGTTCCGTTACCTCGCAAGGATCTCCTCTTACGACCGGCCGTATATCTTGCAACCGGCCGTAAGCTCAGAAATCTTTAAAGTCAAAAATAAATTCCAGCCTGCACTGTAAAGCTCTGTAAATGCTAGGGATCATATTGGGGGACATGAGGATTAATAGCAACCCCCTCTCAAGCTTGCACATCAGCCCAAACCCGAGTTTACATTAACTGTTTATTTTCCGGCCGCAGCGTGGGCGGGTCTGAGGTGCTCCAAGCACTCTGGACTTTTTACATGGATTTTTGACATAAATTAAAAAATATTTTTTTTACGGATTTGAGTGTAGGGGAATGTTGTGCTATTTTTGCTAACACCTACAATCACTTTTTAGTCTCCTCAGAGTGCAGGATGGCTTTATTTTGGCTTTATAATGTGCTTAATTGATGCTAGCGGGACCTTTTTCCTGCAAGTAAGCTGCGGCTCGGTTTTAGACTTGCAGAGAGGGTTCCCGGAGCAATAGAATAGCAACCGGGCTTTTCTTGCGGCCGAAACTCTTGCGGCCGTTTTATATCAAAGGCTTTCCTCCAGATTCCTTAAGATTCTCACTGTAAAGGAGAATTGGCAGGGGACTGAATAAGCAATTGGGCGTATGAGGTTTATACCAGCTTATTTTTTTTAAGTTTAGTTTTATTTTCCCATTAGAAAAAAAAACATTAAAGAATTCATTAAATCATTCCCTTTAAAAGATCACCAGTTTTTTTTTTTTTTTTAGAAATATGGTGCACCATACAACCACTGCACTCTATGGGCCTCATTCAAATGCGATTTGGCCAATTGAATAGGGCTCTATATAAGCACAGAGCATATTTGTTTACAGAAGTTTTTAGTTAGTGAACTTCTATCACAAAGCAAGGTCTTCACTAACTAAAATGTTCTGTAACAAAATATGCTAAGTGCTTATATAGAGCCCTTTTCAATTGGCAAAATTGCATTTGAATGAGTCCGTATGTCATGTTACAATTAGGTGCCACAGATTAGTAGGTACTAGTGGTTTTCATTGTTCCTGATGATCCTGGCTCTCTGTTTAATTGTATAATACAGACCACACTTCTGTAGAGACCTTGGAATAGACTGTGAATTCCACTGGACATTATTACTCTGTTTATATAAACATAATACTTCTGAAAGGGAACAGGTACTGTGACTATATTTAAAAAAGACAAGAACAACTTGTATCTTACGGCTTTCTTCCACTAAGAATCACTGATCAATGGCATTGGCTGAGCTAGTGAATAAAGGGCAAAATCCTTTTTGGCAACCCCTTATGCAACAATCTCAATACACCCTGTAGGATTCAGTAAAAAAGGCAAAAAAATATAAAGGATGATGATCAAAGAACCCATAAGGGGATTAGATTACTTGTCTATAAATATAAGATATATTGTGTGGACCTTTTTTGACTACATCTTACTTGTGCCCTTGCAGGTATCTGTGTGTGAGTTAACTCATTCTGGATTGTAAGGGAAGCACTATCAATTCAGTAAATGATGTGATTACATGTTTTTATTGACTCTATTTATAGAGTCAATAATAAAAATACCTTGCTTTAATAACGCAGTTACAACAACCTTGAAAGCTTTTAATCTAATCCTACTTGGTTACCTATTCAAAGGTACTGTATCATCTCCACTAAAAATTGTTATTCTGTGACTACAACAGTACTACATCTTATTGACTCTCTTTTGTGCAGTTTTATTGCAGATTTGTTTAATGGAATTGCATAAAATATCATTTATTTACTTACCGTAATTGTTTTGGAAAAAAATGATCAATAGTCAGAAGAGTGTTAGTCGAAAGATTTGATATATTGCAAGTGTTTGGGATAAATAACTCTGCCCCTTGGACTGTACATAAGAGTAGGCAGTCTAATTTGTAATTGAATATTGCTGTGTCAGTCCTAAACAATAAACCACCTAGTCTGGTCTGGTAATTTACTTCATATATTAAATCTAAAATACATAACAGGCATTCACCAATAACATCGTTTTCCTATGTACAAGGAGACAAACTAGAGGAGTTCTTCATTCAAACACGCAGCATTGTATCTAAACTTAATACAAATGTTTCTACATTCTTACAAGTTGTCAACACTATAGTGTTGGACTTACTAAAGGCTTGATCATATGGCTCCCATAAGGAATTTGGTAGGTGAACTTTCCACATAGGGAGCTACATTAGTAGCAAACGCTAACACGTAAATCTTGTGTGAGCTCGCTATGTGTGAGCTATTCCCTGCTGCTACAGAAGATTTTACCTAAAATGCTATTACATGGCTCTCGTAAGAGTTGGCTCTCAAAGTGAGACAAAGCTATACGTGTAAACCCGACCTGCTCCGGAACCATCTAAACTCCCACAGAGAGCTCTCTCTGCATTTAAATTTAGGTTAAAATGTTAGAAATATGATATCAATGAATATGGGGGATTTATGTCCAAACTGTCTGTGAGCCCAAGTATCACTGGGACCCCCCACAGCAACAAGGGGAAATGCCCTTCCCACCACCCATTGTGATTCTGGTTGAAGGGTCCATTAACATCATTGGGTTGTTAATAGACCTATAACTATAACCATTGGGGTCCCTATGGACAGCCATGGTCCCCTATAGCACCTAAGATAATGAGTTTAGGCAATCAGAAGGATTAGTAACTATGGGCACCTTATGTACCCCAATGGCAGTATCTCCATGATAGTAAAGGATACCATGGGGATCCATAGGGATACCTGGGCTTATAGGGGCTAGCAGGTGTTTAGGGTGGGGGCAGCATATTCCTGGACTCATTAGAGGAAGCAGGTGATAGGTGCCCACATTGATTTTTTATTATTTAACCCCTTAAGATAGATATTATTTAAATACCTTATTTAAGCACGTTTCTTCAATAGTTTTAACAGCCCTCAACCTTAAAGAGATTATTTTGATCTTAATAATATTAATTGGGCATGTATTTTCACTTTACTGCTCTATAGCAAATGTAGCACTAAGAATCAGGTGTATTATAAACATACATATACATATATAGATTGATTGATATTTAGGGATATTGCAGGATGATAGGGCTAGTGTATTGTGTTCACTTTAATTAGTGGGTAGGGTTCCCTAGAATTGTTATAGACACTACAGAGATTTATACTCAGAGTCTCCTGATGGTATACTTTAGGCAGACTACAAGCACACAAGCTAGAGCGCTACGGCCAAAATTCACTAGGTCTTACAGAATTTTGTTTCATTGGAGCTATTATTATTATTATTGTAATGAGGAAATATATTCGATAGCACTATACATGGGTTAAGTTTGAGGGGAAAAAAAATATTAACACATTGCAAAGCTATGGAATAGCTGTACTTATTTGCTTGTAAGAACCCCCATTGCTGATCACTAGGGTCACAATTGTAATCCTAGGTGGGCTAGTCCTAGTCTAAAATGACAAGTCTAGCCACTGAATGATGGGTCAGAAGAATATTCCTGCACTTTAGGCTAAAAGAGGACAATAAGTCAATGCACTCTTGTTGTCCCAAATAGAAGAGAAATAACATACCGTATATAAGCCGACCCGAGTATAAGCCTATTTTACCACAAAATACTGGGTAAAATGAGTGACTCGAGTATAAGCCGAGGGTGGGAAATGTGCTGCCCCCTGTGTCCCTCTTGTGCCCTCTGTGTCCCCCTCTTCTCCCGTGTCTCTTCTCCCCTCTCCCTTCCCTGTGTCTCTCCCCCCTCTCCCTTCCCTGTGTCTCTTCCCCCCTCTCCCTTCCCTGTGTCTCTTCCCCCCCTTCATCATTCTCAACCTCCCTCCTCAACCCCACTCCTCATCCTCATCCTCCCTCCTCATCCTCTACCTCCCTCCTCAACCCCCCCTCCTCAACCCCTCCTCAACCCCCCTCCTCAACCTCTCTCCTCAACCCCCCCATCCTCATCCTCAACCCCCTCCTCAACCTCAACCCCACTCCTCATCCTCAACCCCCTCCTCAACCTCCCTCCTCATCCTCAACCTCGCTCCTCACCCTCAACTCCCTCCTCAACCTCCCTCCTCATCCTCAACCCCCTCCTCAACCTCCCTCCTCAACCTCAACACCCCTCCTCAACCTCCCTCCTCATTCTCCCTCCTCATCCTCAACATCCCCCTCCTCATTCTAAACCCCCTTGCTCATTCTACCCCTCTAAATACCGCCCTTTCTCCCTTTCCCCTCACTTACCTGCATCTGAAGCTTCTGCTCTGGCCTCCGCTCCTTCCGGCGTCTTGATGTGGCGCGCATGTGACGTCACGTCATTAGCATATACCGGGTGCTGACGCAGGAAGGAGCAGAGGCCGGAGGAGAAGCTGCAGATGAAGGTAAGTGAGGGGAAAGGGAGAGGGGGAAGTATTTAGAGGGGTTAAGCGAGGAGGGGGGTTTAGAATGAGGAAGGGGGGTTTAGAATGAGGAGGGGGGTTGAGGATGAGGAGGGGGGAGGGAAAGAGACACGGGGGGGTTAGAGAGACACGGGGGGTTTAGAGAGACACAGGGAGGTTAGAGAGACACGGGGGGGGAGTGACTTGAGTATAAGCCGACTTGAGCTTTAAAAAAAGGGCTGAAAAACTCGGCTTATACTCGAGTATATACGGTACATGAAATTAAAAGGCAACAGAGCAAATTAATTCTGTAAGTGGGCATATTTATGACTACATTATTTTAATGTTACAGTGAGTGGTGTACTTTACACTATTTTAATAGTGCAGCTATTGAATTTAGGCTAAGGTAAGTATATTTAGGTGGTCAGATCACCTTTCTCTAAAAATAGTTATCTTAAAATTATCTGTTCAAATCCCCAAATAAGTTATCAATAAATCACCATATATTCTAGACTGCTGTCAGTAGCAGAAGGCCCCTATCCTGTTTTGTATATGTGCCTTTGTGGGGACATTTGCATGTCCCTGTGCAGGTTCCCAGAATGCAGTGGAATAATTGTGTTTCTCGAAATTCTAAGCAGGAAATAAGTTATTTAACTTATTTTAGATGTTCAAATGTATATATATATGGAACGTGTAGGGGTACACAAAGCAAGACAACATAATTCATAACTATACTTGACTGCAGTATGTAATAAACCTTAGCAAAGTCACATTGCTGTGAATTACTGTATAACAAATTACAGGATATAGTACAAACTTTGCAAAGAAAGTTTAGCATTGCATTCACCCCTTTACACAAGGCTGTGCTTGACATTTTCATATAAAAAACCCAAGACAGGAGCTTGAAACTTTTTTATTTTTAGATCACTAGTAATATAATGTTTCTGAGACTAAAATAGGCCACTTGCATCTGTTTTTCTCTCAGTTCTGCACAAGTAAGAGTTCAGTTTCAGTTTCCGGTTTGACTCAGGCTTCATGCCCCTTTTGAGTCATTTCGGGTATGCAGCTCACGCAAGGCCTGTTTACAATTACACTGGGATTCCCAGAAAGAGTTACTGCCCTCGCAGCTCCTCTCCGGACATCCTGAATCAAAATGTTACAGGTGTCGAGTTCTAAAAATAATTGCCTCTGCATGAAGTGGTTAAATAATGAAACGAAACCATGGTAAAACAAACACAAGACAGACAGGGTGCACTGCAGTAGCAGTACGGACAAGGTATTACTCTGTGAATATACTGTAGGTACTAACCCATCTTGCATTGTTTATAGTGGCCATTTTTAGGTGAGAGTACAAAAACATATTACACCATAGGTATAAAAAATTGACACAACAACCGTTAGACTTATTGCAAAATGAAAAGTATGCACATAAATTCAAAAAATGTACAGTTAGTTATTATTATTAAAAGCATTTAAAGTGTTAGATAAGATACTCAAAGGGTACTTTAAGCATTATTTGGACCTATCCTGTTTTGTGTGTGCCGATGTGGAAGTGCGCTGCTACCGACTCTTGGAACGCGAGCGTGTCTAACCCTCTAACCCTAACCCTCTAACCCTAATCCCCTAATCCTAACTTCCTAACCCTAACACTCTAACCCTAACTTCCTAACCCTAACACTCTAACCCTAACTTCCTAAACCTAATCCCCTAACCCTAACCCTCTAACCCTAATACTCTAACCCTAACTTCCTAAACCTAATCCCCTAACCCTAACTTCCTAACCCTAACCCCCTAACCCTAAACCCCTAACCACTTACCGGGCGTAGTAGCTCATTTATAATAGTAGATGGCGACGAGGTGGCGCCGCGCAACACCAGCAAACAGCGGCGCACACAAAACTGGATAGCACCCGTTATTTTTTTCTATACCCATTGAACGAGCTGTTGTAGCTTATCAACCCCCATCTCTCCCCACACAAACAACCACATAATGAGAGATAATCGCATTAGATAACGTCATTAGGAATGAATGGAGATCTTTTTGAGTTTTTATTGTATGAAATATCCAATTTTCACTCAAGACAACTAAATGTAATTATATTTATTGTGCACTTTTCATTTGTGCAGTGACTGGGATCTTTAATATTAAGAAACAATTATGTTGAAAAGTGCTATTCTGGACACATATTTATGACGGCTTTGCTCATGAAGAGATTCTTAAATCAGTTTATTATATAAGTTACTGTTTACATTCAAATACATATGCAATGATCAAAGTGACACTCGAGTCACATACATTCATTCATGCACTTAATGGACCACTGTGGCCATTTATTTTTTCTATGTGGTCTTTTGTTTAACAAAACATTGTAATGAGAGAAACAAAAAGTACTAAAAAAAATAAACACAACATTTAAACACTGCAGCATTTTTATTCAGTTTTTCTTTGCAACAGGCATTCATTTAGTGTTCTTGATTGCTGCTGCCTGCTACTTCCGGAGGTTGGTGTGTCTTTGTAAACTAGTGATTTATTTCTATAGATTTCTCCCTACTGAGAGGACTGGCATATTCCCATTGTGCAGACACAAAATTCCTGTACACTCAAAGGGCCTCATTCTATTAGCGGCCGCAGCCGTTGCGGGGCCGCAAGGACCGGCCGCAAGCTATTCTGCTATTCTATTCCGTTACGGCCGGGGATTCCGGCAGGCTTGCGGCCGGTGCCTTGCTATCTCTTGCGGCCGCTCGCGCCGGAGGAAAGCCTTTGATCTAAAACGGCCGCAAGAGATTTGCAATTCAATTCCTCCGGGAAACCTCTCTGCAAGGCTAAAAACGAGCCGCTGCTTACTTGCAGGAAAGAGGTCCCGCTAGCACCAATTAAGCACATAAAATAGCTCAAATAAAGCCATCCTGCACTTTGAGAAGACTATAAAGGGATTTTAGGTGTTAGAAAAAATAGCACATAATTATCCTGTACTCAAATCCGTAAAATATTTTATTTTTAATATCCGTAAAATATCCATGTAAAAAGTCCAGAGTGCTTGGAGCACTTCAGACCCGCCCACGCCGCAGCCGGAAAATAAACAGTTAATTTGAACTCGGGTTTGGGCTGATGTGCAAGCTTGAGAGGGGGTTCCTTTTAATCCTCATGTCCCCCAATATGATCCCTAGCATTTACAGAGCTGTACAGTGCAGGCTTGAATTTATTTTTGCGTTTTTATATTTCACAGATTACGGCCGGTTCCAAGATATGCGGCCGGCCGTAAGATGAGATCCTTGCGGGGCCGTATAATAGAATCGCGAGTTAACTGAACCCCCGCAAGGAATCGCAGCCTTACGGCCGATTTACGGCCGATAATAGAATGAGGCCCAAAGTCTCCTCCAAATTCATTAAGTGATCTGCTAAAGCAATATACGGGTTCAACAGATATATTAATGCATATAAAAGGTGATACATTAGAATCAGTGTTATTGTGTTTTATATTCCAAAAATATTTTGCATATTTCTAAGCATTATTCTTTAAGGAAGGTACATTTTAAAAAGGCAACCACAGTGGTCCTTTAAAATAAGTTTTACACACTACAAAAATAATATATGAAAATAGCATTGTAGGGAGAGTTTCTTTTCATGACACCAAAAATATGTTTCAAACACCTTTTTTCGTTTCATTTCTTGATTTGTGTTTCTTTATGAAGCAGTAGACAGCTGGCCACTTTCTTGATCATATAGCTTAGTTATGAAAACTTGTAAAAAGCAGTTTATTGTAAATTGAAAAATTACCAGAAAAAAAAAAAAACTTAATATATTAAGTGATAGTATTTAAAGGACCACTGTAGTTCAAGAAAAATTCACCTTTCATGAAGTATGCGTGGACATAAATATTATTTTTCAAAATAAATCTGAATTTTTAATAAAAAAATAAAAAAATAACCTGTCTTGTCTTTGTTACATCCCTTCTCAAGAGCTGTATCATAAGGGTTGTTTTATATATATCAATGGAGGAAGAGATGGGGAGGAGGGAATAGTGAGAGGTCACATGTATTTGTTAGATAACTGGGTCTTAACAAAGTCTGAGACTAACCTACATCCCTCAAATATGCCCAGAAGCAAAAAATCTGCATCAAAAGATACAAGCCCTGCTGTCTCTTAAAGTAAACTCCCCTCTCACACACACAACTTACAGCAAACTGTCATGGTTCCAGTGTTCAGCAGAAGCATCAACATTTCTTTCTAATTAAATCTTACTTCATGATCTTTTCCCTGCTTTATTATGTTTTTACTCATACATACATACTTTTTATTGTACAATGTTTACTTAAACACATATCATTAAAAGTCAAGAAGTATTTATTTACAGAGGTCAAAATAAGTATGTGGAAAAAAACCTGAATATGATTTTCAAAGATCTCTTAGTATTTATGGTATGAGGCAGATTTTATAATGACACATTTTATGACTTACTTTACTAATTTGTGAGTTATAGAGATCAATGCCAAGGTTATGCTTGGAAGTTATTGCATTTTAGCAGTACACAATTTGATGATAATCCTCAATAAAATCAGTTAACACTTTGCATTGGACCAGTTACTTCAGGGCACTATCAAGCAGCGGTGGAGTTAGTGAATGCAGGGCCCCAGTGCAAAACAATTGTGGCCCCTCCTTTGTCACTTTTCTGTACAAGGCAGGTGGGTGAATAAAAAAGCTAAAAATATATATGGTTGGTCAGATCATCCTTATCATGATGAGATAAGCTTTCTATAAAAATAATGATATGCTCTTCTCCCCTAATAATTTAAGTGTCCCATTTTACTCCATGCTCTGCCAGTAGCGGTGGCCCCTACAAGGTTATGGCCCGTAGTAGATCCACTACTTCTGTACCCTCCTGACTCACTGTGATCTGGATCTCTATAACTCAATGTTGACAAGTGGGTTCTGGCTGTTACAATATGCAATTTGCCCATGTGATTACAAGGTAATTAAAAAAAATATATTGAGGAAAAACGTGCCATTAAATGCATCTAGGTGCCATGTCTCTGTAATAGAGGGAATAAAAGGTTTAATCAGAAGGAATAATAGTTAAATCAGTCTTTTTTTTTTTTTTGAGTTACAAACATTCATGTCCTACAGTCTAAAATAGAAGGATGTGGGTTTGCTATAGGAATGCTTTGAAAACTTGGCATCTATATATATATTTCTTTCATTTATCATGCATTGCTATATATAGAACGTCCACACAGAAGGGCCAGATCAAGTTTAGGCAATTTTAATTCTTCCTTTTATAAAGGACTAGCGAATTGCCCGTCAAAAAATGACGGCAATGAAATTGTAAGTGAGCTAATGCTGTTTGGTGTATAATAATCAAATAAATAATACATTAATAAATTAATATACATTACCTATTTTGAAGTAATATATGCAGGAAGCATTCTGTTAAATACCTGACAATCTGTTTTGATGTTGCTGCAGCATTAGTGGTGTGGAGCTGCTGTGTAAGCGTGATGAATGTGTGCAGTGTAATAGTGTGCGTGCGCAAGACGAAACCGTTAGCGTAGCTGTGTACTTCCGCATTGTATAAGTTATTGTTCTAAAATGGCGGCTAATGTGTGGTATGCGTCTGTAGCGGAATATCCGTAGCTGTTTTGTGGTGTTTTGCGTGTTTCTGGTGGTGTTTTGCGTGCTTAGAGTGCTGTAGCCTTGTTTTCATTTTGTTCAGCGGCCATTTTTTCTCTCGCTTAGAGAATTTTTTTGTGTCTAAACTCTTTTATTTTTATTTAAATTAAGATGTAACTTCATTTTTTGAGGTCCTGGATGCCCCCTCTTGCTGTAGGTAAGCCTTTTATGTATGTGTTGTGTGTATTTATTGTGTTTTTAATTTTTTCATGTCCGCGGGTTGCGGACGATTTTTGCGAGGTCGTAATGGGTGGTAACGTGTCTCGTATGTTGTTTGCGTTCCGACGTAAAGTTTGCGAGGGTCGCAGTTGCTGGCTAGGTGCGCCTTCGGCGCTCCATGCCAGCAACTGAGGCCCTCGCTTCGCGAGCTTTAGGTAGCGGAAGGAATTTATATCAGAAAAGCATACATTTTAACTAGCTAAAAGATGAGTATATATTGATGCTGAGAGATAAATATATTTATTTTCAGCAATTTTATCTTTTTGACCAGTGAAAAATCAAATGAACCTGATTTAGCAGACGTGGTTTAGTGACTCGGTTATTTACCCACTTATGCTCAAACTTGGCTATTTAAAAAAAAATGGACTATTAGTTGTCCTGTATAAATGTTGGTCTTGTATCTCACATCATAAAAAAATATTTTTGGTAGAATTTATGTTGAATGACCAAGAGCAAATAATGCAGTGAGGTAGATTGCAATCATTTATTTCAAATGGCCTGGCTGACCATTCTGCCATTTTCTGAGAAGTCACCTAAATGTGGCCATAGGAAACCCAGGTCACATTTCAAGCACTATTACTATAAGACTTATTAAGCAATATATTGGTTAGAAATGATCATGTAGCAGGGCTGGTGGTTTCCTATCATTTGCATGTTCCAGGCAAACTCGCTTCTTTATGTTTTTCTGTGTAGACAGGAAACCTAACCTAAAGAAAAGCAGAGAACTATGAGAAATAAGAAAGCCCCCATCAAAAGGTACGATGTTCACTTGGTCAAATTGTGTATTGCTCTCTATTACATTTACATGAAAATCTATAAAGATCGCCTTCGGGAATATATATATTTAATCATGGCCTACATGAAAGGGATGGCTTTCCAGGACCTGCCTTACTTGGTGACCGTTTGTTTATACCTATTATAAAAAAATTAAATACACACACATAGAAAGCATCTTTCACCGATTTCCTAACCAAGTTTTCCTCAATATCCTGTGTAATCCTGAGTTTCCATTTTGTAAGACCATGGATCACAAGAATATTACCACAATATTACCACAAAATATTTCATTGTATGATGAGTATGCCATGACATTGTATGACATGAATAATATCTGAAAGGGTTAAGTTTTCTCTTGTGACAATTTTTTTTTTGTTTTGTACAACATTTATTGTTCTGGGTCAGCCAAGACTCCCATAGGTTGTTACATCTTAAGTTGCCTTGATGGTTCTATTATTGATTTTGGAGTGTAGTCTAGTTAACCCTTTTTACCAAAAAAACATATTCGATGTACACTTTTATGGTCTCTTTCACAACAGGCTTTATTGGGCCCTTGGAATGGTATTAGAGGTTTTGGCTAGGGTGTTGACATCCTCAGTAGTATTTTTACATGACGAGGAAGAAATTTGGACTCTGGGGATCCATTTTGTGGTACTGGTAAGTTTGTCAGTGGGTTGCTAAGGAAAACAGTCTTGATCTTGATGCTGTGCCAATATTTTTGCTGTACAAATATGGTGCCAGGACTGACTTTGTTTGGAAATATTGTTCTGCATCTCTCCACAAGGACTACCTGAAATGTCCATTTCACCAATTTAACCACTTCACTCTTTTACTTTTTCAGTACTCAGGGTACTCAGATTTGTTCTATGGTGATTTTGTTATTTTTGATCCTGAGTATGTGTTAAATATATACATACTAGCGACTTGCCCGTCAAAAAATGACGGCAATAAGATTGTAAGGCAGGTAATGTTGTTTGTGCGCAACATTAATTTTGTTGGTGTTCCAAGATCCTTTGGCGCTCATTGCGAGGCTGTTGGTTGTTTGTGTGCTATGAGCAGCGTTGTGTGCCAATGAATAATTAATAAAATAATAAATGAATATACTTTACCTATTTTGAAGTAATATATGCAGGAAGCATTGTGTTGAAGAGCTGGCAATCTGTTTTCATGTTGCTGCAGCATACAATGTGTGTTTTCAGTGCTGTGCTATATGTCAGCAATGTGTGCAGTGTGTAGTGTAAATACTGTGCGTGTGCGAGGAAAAGCCGTTAGCGTAGCTGTGTACTTCCGGATTGTGTAAGTTACTGTTGTAAAATGGCACCTAATGTGTGGTATGCGGCTGTGGCTGATTTTGCGTCCTTGTTTTCGGATCTCGTCCGGCTTTTTCAGAAAAACCGTATGTGTTTGGTTTTGCGTGTTTAGGGTCCTTTAGCCTCGTTTTCATTTTGTTCGGTGGCCATTTTTTCTATCGCTTAGGTGATTTTCGGGTGTCTAAACTCTGTAATTTGGGCGTAAATGGAGGTGTAACTTCACTTGCAGAGGTCCTGGGTGCCCCTCCTTGCTGTGGGTAATCTTTGTATGTGTTTGTTGTGTGTATTTATTGTGTTTCTAATGTTTGTAGGGTCAAGCGGGTTGTGTCCCTGTTTTCAGATCTCGTACGTCTTTTTTTGAAATTCTGTATGAGTTTATTGGTGTTTTTCGTCTTTAGGGTCCTGTAGCCTCGTTTTCGTTTTCTCTCGCTTAGCCGATTTTCGAGTGTCTAAACTCTTCTATTTCGACTTAAATTGAGGTGTAACTTCAGTTTTCGAGGTCCTGGGTGCTCCTCTTGCTGTCGGTAAGCTTTTTATGTATTTGTTGTGTTTTTAATGTTTTGATGTGCATGGGTTTCGGGCGGTCCCGCGTCTCGTATTTGTTTCTTGTAAGTCCGTAAATATTGCGAGGTCTGCAGTTGCTGGCATGGAGCGCCTTCGGTGCTCCATGCCAGCAACTGAGGCCCTCCCTTTGCGAGGGCCGCAGGCTCGCTACGCGAACCCGCAGCGTTAGCAACAACCCGCTTGCTCACAACTATATATGTGATCCCTGAATACATGGAAATCCTTTTTTTCTTTCTGCTCATGGCTTCACTTTGATTCATGATTTTTTTCCTTACACATAATTTTGGTAATTTATGAAGACAAGATTAAGTTGGGAAAGAAAAGACCATGCTGAGTACATGTCTCAAGCAGGGCAGGGGGCCTGTTTTTCCACTGAGCTGTGTTTTTACAGTCACTAAGGATTCTGGGCAGTGACATTCAAACGTACCACATTTTTAGCTGAACAGCATCTCATGAAACGGCACACTTGTTGCAGTTTGCATCAATATTTCAAGTTTATGCACTCTGAAGAGTGTCAGTTGCATCAAATATTTATTGCTGATATTTTCTTTATTTCACCTTGGACCTGCAGTGTTTATTTCCCTAGTATTTCTCAGGTTCAGAATTGCAGAACCTTTTAACCTTACCTTAATTGTTTACTGATTTACTTTTTCAGTTAATACACAATGCCAGCCTCTGTAACAGATGCAGTCTATTTGTGAAACTAAAGATAAGATTACATGATGAAAGAGAAATTATACAAGTCAAATAACAGCTGAAATATGGATTTGGATGATTCAATAAGGATTAAAAAAAGTTAAGGATATAGACAATGTCTCAGAAATAAGGGGTGGAGGCTCTTTGTACCTATATTCTATGACAGTGCAGTTCAGCTTGGTGTTTGTAGGCCTGATTTGCCCCTCTATCAGTTTTTTTGTGGCCCACTATCTGCTAATAATAAAATAAATACCCTTGGATATAAAAAAGACTTAGAACATCATATATACATTCTCAAATCTTTAGTCATTTCATATAATATGTATAAATATATTAATTTATATATTTAGATGTACATATTTTTAAATGTATAATTTTCCATCCAGCCCACCAGCTTGCTGGCCAATGGTAATTTGGCTCCACACACAAAAGAACTGCTCTATGGTATCCACAAGACCTTAGGACTCAAAATCCTACATAAGAGTTGTAATTGTTTCTATTTTCAAAAAATTTACAAAATTAAATGCAATACAGTTTGGCATGAACTAAAAAAAGTAAGCATGCATTATGATAAGCTGTTAAATAATTCATTTACTCCAAATATTTAGCTTTTCAATATGATATCTTCAGCAGCGAGAGCAAAAAAAAAAATTTGAGTTTTGCACTATATATAACTATAATTACAATTATGTGTGTGGTCAGAGAGAGCAAAAAGTTCAGCAAGTCTTCAATACACCCACCTGAAACCTTATTTATATGGAGGTAATTAAAAACAACAGAATACAGAATACTGTGTATTAATTAATATATTAAACACTGCATTTATTTTTTAATTATTTTTCCAAATACTTCCCTCAGTACCAAATCCAGCTGTTCACATAAATATACTATAAACATGGGATCTCAGTATCACTTTAAATTAATGCATATGGTGCCATCCCAAGTATTGAGTACAATATGCAGTAGCTCGGGTGTAATGAAGCATATCCCACATCTTACAATTAAACAGAGAGCCATAGAAAGCTTCAGTTGTTATGTATACTGCATGTTAGCAAAGTGTTATAGACATGTAAAGATTAAAAATGCATTGTTACATCCATGTAACAGCTTGTTAAATAAAGCCTTTGAAACATCCCAAGATCAGCAACACATTTGTTATGAATGATCACTTATGCAGCGACTTTACCTTTATTAATATTTTTATAGTAAAGCAAATTAGAGGGAGTTCTGGGAAAGTGAAGATTTGTGCATTTTATAGATGAATGGGCACTGAAGACATAAAACATGGCACTAGTATCAATTAAAGCCCTATTAGCCCAGTTATAAAATGTTATGAACTATTGCTGTTTTTAATTGACATTATTCTCTCTTTTAGTGAGACTCTCATGTTGGCCTCTTTCTCTTCTCCCATTCCTCAACATGTTTCACTGAGAGAATCAGGTGGGAAACGAGATGGGAATCTACATATTACATCTTCTAATACACCAACAACAGGCAGCTTCCTATTAGTCCATTTGGCCATGAGCTGCAACTTCTAGTACAGAAGTCAACTCGGGGGAAGCTATTACTTTTAATTGACCATGACTTGTTTTATTACTAGTGCATGTCCTTTATGTTCTTCATTCAGCTAGTTTTCCACACATGCTGGTATTTTGGAGTGGCTTGAAGACCATTGTGGGGAACCATAGTATTTCTGAATCTACACAATTAATACATTATTTCATATGTTCAGAATTATGTGATTTTAATTATTATTATTATTATTATTATTATTATTTATTTGGGTATATATTTTCTTGCCTTTTTCAATATTCCATTGACATTTTCATGTTTCTTCACTAGTTTCAAAGCACTTGATATGTCCTCCAATCTACTTTAAATGCAAGTCCAGTTGGCTCAATGAAATGGCAATATAGCATATGTTATTTTATCAGATGATCTAAGGATATGTAGATGAGGTTAGAACTGATAAGCGTGGTTTCATATAAATATGTAAAATAGCAAGAGATCTGGGTGTGAAATTTTAGAGATGGTGGTAAATGGTGATAAACAGTATTTGGGGGTTTCAATAGACGAGGAAATTATATATGATAATGTCAGTTTGAACATGTGACAGACAAAATCTTAAAATGAGTAATTTGATAAGATGGAGATGTAATGGTGTTGATACAGTATGATGATGGGTCCTATCAGAAACCAGTGTGACACTTAAACTATTTAAATATATGCCCTGGAAAAGTAAGGACAAGGATCAGAATAAATTATATGATCTATCATTTAATTATCTTCCTAAATAAATTAAGTATTAAGCATGTATTTACTTTTTCATAAGATTATAGTTTAATAATATTGTGCCAGGAAGGGTGAATGCTTACCACTAATAACAAGCCAACATTGCTCAGTTGCTCGTAATTGTAACAAACATATATACAGTAGTAAAAGATTGTCTAAAGATAAAAAAATGTTATCCACATCCAATACCTTACAATAAATAAATAAGACTTGACACCCCACTTCTTTAATATTATTATTATTATTATTCTTTTTTCTAATAAAAATAATGATTTCAGATAACTCATTTTGTCCACTTGGGGAAGCTTTTATAATAAAAAAAAATACTCGTTTAAATGCAAGACAGGACTTTAGTTATTTTTATAACAGATATTGAAATGTTATTATTTATTTTTATTAGCTATAATCAGTTTATTCCAAAAAATATGGTTAATTGTATTTGATAAAAGGCAACAAAAAGCACAAAAATACACAGGGTCGATTATAATCTCATTTTGAAACTCATCACGGAAATTATACTGAGCAAGAAAATGTGAAAAAAGGTGAAATAGTGACAGAGAAAAAGGTATGTCTGGGTTTGAGTTTTGCTCTGTAGACCACAAGCAGCTTCAAACACGTGAAAAAAAGATAACAAATCAGGCTGGGTTGCTCTAGTTCACAGAAACATACAGTAAGAGGTGAGAGGAGGAGGAAGATCGTGGGGAAGAGCAGAGTAAGCGACTGATGAATAAACGTAGCAAAGGTAATTAATACTTTACGGGTGTCTTTATGTTTAAATGTTTTTGTTTGTTTGTCTTTTGCCTTCCTCTGGATCAATGCACAATGCACATAACAGAGTAATAGGATTAGAGGAGATCAATAAAGGATGAACTCAGCTGCTATGTTACTGTGTTTATGAAATAATTATTAAATAGAACTTTAATTTTATATATATATATATATATATATATATATATATATATATATATATATATATATATATATATATATATATATATAAAGCTTGAGGTCTAAATAGCAGATCATGGGACAAAATCCCTCTGGGGAGGTCCTATAGCAACCTTTGGACTAGTTCCTATTTAAAACAACTAGTATATGCCAACAAGTATAGGCCAGTGCATAATAGGTAGGGAGTTTATCTTGCAGACTAAATTTTGGATAATATCCATTTTAAACTTATTTGAAACTTTGATATTTACACATTTTAACAACGCGCTGGAACCAATCAGTCAATGCTTCCAAAATTTGTATTCTGGCTTCTAAATTTCCATGGGATATTTTATTCATAGCCACAAATTAACACACTTCTCTGAACCTGTATACATTCTGTCTGTTCCTAATTTGGATATCATTTTATTTTTGCATGTCTGTGATTAACACAAAGGTTCTGACTAGGCGGTGATTTTTGGTGCCATGCATTAAGTGTCACCAGACTAAATGCAAGTAGATTATATTCTGTTGAAAAAATGGCGTTGACAACAAAAATATCTAGTTTTGAACTCACCACAAATTTTCAGTTTTACGTCAATAGTTTTCTATTTTACTCTCATTTTTTTTCTGTATTTTAACAATTTGTTTAACACAAATACATATAATATTTTTATAAGCCATAAAATATCTGGACCTAGGTTTCATTTTATTTTCATACCGTGTAACTGAAATATTAAATTAATATACAAGTTAATTCTTAAAATTCATTATTGAAAAGGAGAGGTAAAGTGTTTTTTTTTCCTGGTGTTAACATGCTTGATACAATATTTCAGTATGTGATGGTATTTAATTTGTAGATATTAATTTGACAAGATATCACTTGTGATTGGGTTCCAAATTTTAAAATAAGCTTAGATTCTAGTTAGACGTTGCTGGATGTACAAGCTTAAAAAAGCAGGAAAGAAATTATAATTGCGTTTTCAAAGCAAAAATTCTTTTTTTTTTTTCATGTTTATTTTACTGCTATTTTTATACATGGAATTTAGTTGAAAAAAAGAAATTCCTACTAAGACTAAATAAATGCCAGCAGCTTTCTTCTTTACTTGTTCAGTCTATATACATTTTCATTGCATTGACATTAACAAATTTACAAGGCAGTTTTATGTCATTTTTTTGCCTTTTCTGATAAATCTAACCCATACATCCTGCTTTTTTAACACTATTATAGTTGTTTGTTGGTTTGCTTTCCAAGTTAAGAAGCTTCTTGTTAAATAATCAGAGAGTATATATTAAAAAGAAAAAAGATAAACCAACTTCTACATTTTGTTCAGTTTATATGCAGTTATTTACTATGGGGCGCCGTTTACTTTTCTGACCTAATTCTGTACAGCTAGCATGGTGAGACACCTCCAAGCCCTATAATATCCCAAAAAGCCTCTTTTTCAAGTCTCTTTACAAGGTCCATGTGTATTCAAATCAATATTACTCTACATGTACATGGAAATTTATTAAGCATCTCTTAGTTTACTATGTGCTTCTATTATTTTACTATGCCCTATTTCCTATGGGTAATAAAACCAAGATATCAGCCCTTCTCACCTCATCTCAGCTACTTGAAATGCTTAGTAAACTCACTATATAGTTACACAAATATTCAAATACAATGAAATTACATGAATTGTTAATTTAATGAATTTGGAAGCTTCAGCAAAGATAAATTAGGCAAAGAAGATCTGGGCAAAATGACTTGTGGTGCTGAATTGGATCCAAGTCTGTCGGTTGACTCCCCCGCCTTAGGGCCTCATTCAATTGCGATTTGACCAATTGAATAGGGCTCTATATAAGCACATAGCATATTTTTTTACAGAAGTTTTTAGTTAGTGAATACCTTGCTTTTGGATAGAAGTTTACTAACTAAAAACTTCTGTGAAAAAAATATGCTATGTGCTTATATAGAGCCCTATTCAATTGGCCAAATCGTATTTGAATGGGGCCCCTAGTGCGTTGGCTGTATAGCACAATATAGGAACTCTAGAGGCCTCACAGAAAGCTTTCACCTTAGTGCCTATCTCCCATTGTATATTGTAACTCGCCGACAGATGCAGCTGCTAAGTTCAGTAACAGCGTCATAACTAATATGTTATCTTTTTAGTAGTGAATTGGCCGTTTTTACCATTTGTTTAATCCAAACAAGAGATAACAAATACAAAAGTAAATATTTGTCTCCATGCAAATCAGAGCTATAAATTCTGGTATCCTACTGGGCAGCGGACATTACAGCTTTGATAAGTACTTGCCAACGTTATCTGGGTGCCAACTAATAACAGGCAAGTTCAATATGTCCCATAATTACTGTATATTCTCAGGAAGAAGGAGCGTTAACACATCCTAAACTACTGCTAAACTCCCACACATGATCCTACTGATTTATCTCTGTGACTTTTTTGACTGGTTCTCATTATCTCACCATCTGATCCCCTACAAGCTGTGGGCTCTTCAGGTAGGGAACATGGGAGAACCATAGGAGTATGAGTCTGGAATAGGCTAGTACAGTGGATGTCTATCCTTTAAGAAGATGTGATAGTTTTTAATGGCTAACATGGCAGCAGTAAATATCAAACTTACCAGGTACAAACACCTCTTCTCCAGGCTACAAGTGCTCGTACCCAAAACATTTGCTATGTAAGCCTTTCCAGTTCGCCATTAAAAGATATAAATTCTTGAAGTGCCGCTTGTTTATTTACGGCTAACACAATAACAATGTATACTTTTTTTCACATTTTTGTAAACCTGTGGCACCTTAATGGCTCATAATTCAAGGACCTTGTGTGTTATTTCAGCGCCAGACAGTGTTACCAGCAAAACAGCAACTGGTCGGTAGATGGCGCTGTCACTGAGGTCCTCATAATTGTAATATTATTAGTGAACATATAGACTGTTTAAAAAATCACTGCAATATTGCTTTACAATAAATGTGATAATAATTATATATTATTGTTAGCTCAGCTTTATCCTATGTATAGAATATATTTAGCATGAACATGTTCTCATTTTATTTCAACTGGTTAAGATATCATGTTAAGGGAGGTGTCGCCTATATATTGGGTTAAAGCGACACCGTCATCTTAAAGATCGTTAAAAACCCTCTATACTTTTTGTTTGTTTTTTACAATAAATCATTCTAGAGATATTAAGTATTGTGCTTTTCAGTTAATGTAAGGGTCAATACTTGATAACGGTGGAGGAGGACTCTAACTGAAGGAGAACTTTGGGGGCCATTCTTCTGTCCACCCTAAAGACAAACAAGTAGACTGTGATTCTAATTATCATATTAAATCTGCTAATTAGTATTCAGAGACACTCATTTGCTTTACTTTAGAAAAAATGGCTAGCATAATATATAGACAGTTTTCTATGCTCTTTAAGAATAACCCAAAAAACATGAATCCCTTTATAAAATATTTGCACAGAACAATAGCTGTAGGTGCTAATTTATATAACCTAAGTACTTGCTCCCTAGTCACTTATGGCTTCTTCCTACTCCCTTAATATGTGGAGTAACTGTGCTAGTTATGTGATTCTAATATATATTAAGTATGTATACCATAATACATTTAAAGATCTCAATTATACTGTTGCTTTCTTTTAAGGTTCGTGTTTTAATTCAGAACAACTCTAATGTAGATAGATACAGATAGCCATTAAAGGAGCACAGAGAAGGTAACAATTATGGTAGGAAAGAAAACACGATCATTCAGTTTTGTGCTAATCAATTTAAATTGAATCAATTCAAAGCAGTTTTTCTGTTGTGAAATGTTATATATTTTTTAAATAAAATCCAAATATTCACATTTTACTGATACTCTACTATCCTGTCATTATTGGGACCTCTGTTGTAGCACTTTAAGTAAAACAGACTCAATAAAGAAATTTGGGATTTTAGCCAACAACGGTTACAGCAGACTGGAGGTTGTTCCTAGAAAAGGTAGCAAAGGGATGACAGCACCTCAAAGTTATTTTAATTCTGCCCTGGTTTGGGACTCCCATATCCAGAGGAGATATTCTTTCAGCAATATTGTTCAGATCTGATACAGTCTTCAATCTGCCTGCTGCCAATCTTCAGTCTAGAGGAAACTCTTGCACTCTTTATGGCCATTCAAGAACATCTTTTGAGGGAGAGATGATAGTTTGAGTTCCAAATCATCCCTATCGCTACATAAAATTATAACATAAAACAAGTATCAGCACTTGTATATTTATCAACTGTGATTAAAACAGTTTTCTGTGTTTTTTTTTTTTTTACCACAAGTTTATAAAATAGAAAATATAGGACGTGGAGGTATTTTATGTTTTACCTTAGCTTATCCCCACTTTCATCTCATTATGTGTTGCTGATTCCCGTCTATACGATGGGTGGCTTTATTGCCATATACTTTAGGGATCACTTCACAAGCTATAATTTACATGATTGGACAGCACTTTGGAGATTAACTATAATCATGGATGTTACATAATTACTTGTCAAAAAGTTACTTTCTGATATAAATAAAGTTTACCGTTTTGAATAGATAAATTCAAATTACAACAGTTTACGCTACAGTATTGGAAATTAGTGAAGGGTAACATTTAGTATTATTGTTAGACCAACTATTGAATCCCCTTATGAAGTTAACAGGAGGTGTAATGTTAAAAAACGTGCAAATATTTAATCTCAATTCAGTATACTGCTAGCCCCCTCTCATAGTGGGTTAGTCATCTAAAATGTATACTTGAGTCAACAAATACTGAAAATATTTCATCTCAGTTCGCTATACTGCTAGAGCCCCTCTCATAGTGGATTAGTCATCTAAAATGTATTCTTAAATCAACAAATACTGAAGAAAACCCCCCTAGGGGAATCCAACGTTCTTTCAATAAAGTCAATCAGTAATGTTGAGTTTTCCACTTCCAAAAAAAACTGAGCCGCATACCAGATCACCATTATCTTCGGCCTTATAAATGTCTCATTGTGTATTGATCTTGTATGGATTTATTGGTCTACAAGAAGAAGAAAATTACTAACCTGAATTGTTCGATTCCCTTTGTTAGTAAGATATTGTATATTATACCACAATACTTACTAAATATAGGTTGTGTTTCCCCTGAGCAGATGTTGACATATAGCTATTAGTCAGGTGGCATGTGACAGTCACTATATTATGACTAGATGATAAGCTCTGAAAGTAACTATTTGCTTCAGTTTTTAGGCAACACAGAACTTAATTAGTCTATTAATAATTATACAAAATTGCTAAATGAGTGGCTTACTTTCTACCCACCATCCCCAAATCACACTGCCCACTTTATCAAGCCAACGGTAAGTCCTGCTTGACCTGTGCAAGAGGGCAACAAGTGTCCATAGAGCCCTCTTGTGGTTACTGACAATAATCTTCCAATAACAATGCATGCTGGGAGGGTATTCACCAAAATCCTGTTACTAGTTTTAATTTGTCTGATTATGTATCAATGACGACCATTATTTATAGCCGCACGTTTGAAAAGCTAGTTAGATCAAAGTGTTTTTAAAAATAAAAAAAATAATACTAATTTTATGCAATTATGTTGTACATGAAAACTGCCATTGCAGAATATTTAATTTGGCACTAGAAAATAGAAAAGCAATTATATTTTAGTGGTTTCTCACAAATGCTTTCAATCTAAAGTGCAAGTTCTCTCAAAGAACCAAGTTGAATCTTATCTGCAATGAAGGTCCCATCCATGTTAACAAATCAATCTAATTAACTCAAAGACGAACCCCATTCTTTTTTTTTTCTTCATTGCGTTAATATTGTTTTGACTTGAACTTACCTCTATATAGCACTACAGAATATGTTGGAGTGTTACAAATAAAGGAAATAATTAATAATAATAACTAGAAAAAAATGCCCATCCCATTAAAGAAAAGTGCCTATCATAGTTAATGGCTGTATTTTTATATTTTATATCATTATCAAGTCAAGTTCTTCAAAGGATCATGATATAATTTTTAGCAGTTCTAAGAAAGTTAGCATAACTTTATTACTATTTAAGGCATTATTTATATTCTTTCATTATTATCCATATATTTATTATACTAAATAGAACCTTTTGTGTAAGCTGTAAATTAAATCACATTACAGCCCTAGAGTAATGCTAATGTTGACATGTTACATGTATTAGAGTGTACACAGCACCTCTAGTGTACATTTGAAGAATAATCTTATGATGCTTCAAAAGCTCTCTCACCTTTATCTATGAACTGTGCCACTATAGTATATCACAACCTAAGATAAAGGTAGATTTGGGGTTCAGACCTAATGGAATACATTAATGGGCACAATACAGGTCCCTAGATGTGTTACTGGAGCGGTGAGTATATGCTTAATTGTGAGTAGACATAACAGTTACAGAAACACCAACATGGGGCCAAATTAAATTTCAAGCCCGTAATTGCCTGTAACCCCAAATTTTGGCGGGGGGTTACATTTTTTCTAAACATTTAAACTCATTCGATTGTCTCTAACTCGCAACTGCCCTCTCACAGCCTACACTTGGAAATCATGCACTTGTAAGTAGGATTTCAGGGGGCATTATCATATAATCTAACAAGATTTAAGCAAGCCCGTAATTTACTTCTTAAACACTCAAAATGCTTCTTAGACACAGCCAATAGTAAATGAGACCGTCATCATGATCTCAGTAAAACATGGAGTTTATATTACAATAAATTAGTGTTTAGAAGTAAAATTTGTGATCGGACTCACAATCCAGCGAAGTAGAAATAAATAGAAATCATTAAAGCAACTGTTCTAGTCCATGCGGTTTTCATGATATACATTAACCCCTTGATTCCCTGGATCAATATAACACGGAAATAAAAGTTAAAAATAATTATTTTTTTATTGCTGATTTGCGAGCTTGAGACATTCCATGCTTTCCCAGTGTTTTAAAGAACAGTAGAGTGTGTTTAATAGCTGCTGCAGGTGTCAGAATGAATGTCTAACCCTCTTGCGAGTCCTATCTAGTATTCGTCATACATTTTCATACATTTTTGAGTTGTGGGTCAGATTTAGTTTGCAAACTACTTGAATTTTTGTAATTAAATATCGATTTTGCATCTTTAGCACTGTTAACTTTTGCAGACTTAAAAAATCAATGGAGGAGATAGGGCTGAGTTACGTCTTTGGCTGGCCAATAGTAATTGTGGGTGGGTAACTCGCAATCGTAATGCAAGTAGCTAAATGTAGGCAGTTGAATATCCATAACCTTTACGAGCTACATTACAGGTTCACGTAATTGCGATTTGGCCAATTGAATGGGGCCCATATTAACGAACAGTCTCAATTATCTGACTAAATGGTGGCATTAAGACTGCAGTTACTTCATTATTGAGTAGAAATAGGTACATAGGCAGTTGAAACAGCGTATAAACAGATTTGTTCCACATAATTGAATCTATAAGGACAGTGGTTATTTTAAGTCCAGTGGTAGGTTATTGTTTAGGAATGGAGATAAAAAGTAATTGCACCCCGTTTCTCAAAAGCATGTTTGTATTCTTCTTCACAAATTAAGACTATATTCCTCATTAGGGGAGGATGGCAGATAATTATTTCACAGAAAGATGATCTGACCTGGTCACCATAAGGGCAGATGTTACCCTCCCTTTCTGGATCGGTATCTTGTCGTAGTGAAGGGGTTTGTGTACTTCAATGAAGCTGTGAGCTGTACCACTAAGGTCACCCAAGAAGGGCAGGTCATAGCAGAGAGGTCAGACAAATGGCCCCCTTCTCTCAAAGAAGCCATATTGTCTTTCTCTGGCTTTTATTCTTTAGTGTACAAGCTTATTCTATCGTTACTATACTGAGTGAATCTAGGCTGTGGATCTAGGCTCATGTCAGTGTCATGCAGCTATCAGCTTCACCATTAGCAATTTAAACCATGTAATTAATAAGTGTGACTTAATTACCCTGAGCTGTGGGCTACTAAACTCCTTCATCCACACTGATATTTTACTATTTTATATTTTTCCTCTGTGAGTTGTGCAGCTCCATTCTTAACATTGTGTTGTTTCAAAGGATTGCCTCTTTATTGGCAAGAGCTATTTCATTATTATTAAGTGTTTTTTTAGCCGATCTATGCTTGCCAATCAGATAACATGTCTATTTACGGAAGTCAGCAAAAGGCCGCAAGTGAAGCACTGATAAGCACTGTTTTGCTAGTGAGCATTTTAATAAGGGTTACTCAATAACAGCAGGCAGGAAGCAGGCTTGAGAGTTTGTTTGGGTTAAGGGGTGGAGGAAATGCCAGCCTAGAGATGGCATGGGTAGGGATCCTTTGAACAGTGTCCTGAACACTGTGAGGGTATATACTGAAAACCAGGAGGGGTTTCTAATTATAACCAGTTTGGATAAGACCCTGCATATATCTGGTTGTGCTTATCTATAAGGTTTTCCTGACAAATATAGTGGGGCCGGTTGTCAGTTTCTTTTCCAGTGTGTCTGACCTCTCTGCTATGACCTGCCCTTCTTGGGAGACCCTACATGGTATAGCTCACAGCTTCATTGAAGAACAAAAAGCCCTTTCACTACGACAAGATAGAGATCCAGAAAGGGATACACTCCATAGGGGTAATAAAAAGTGAAAAATAAGTGTAAATGGTAACCTTTATGGTGATCAGGTCGGATCATCTTTCTGTAAAATAATTATCTGCCATCCTCCCCTAATAAATTAATTTTGCTCCTACTCTGTTGTGGGCGCCAATGCTCCGGACCTGTAACTCCAGCAGTAGCTCCCCCAATGCAGAGAGATGCATGTGATCCCCTGTACACCACATCTTCATCTCCTAATTAACACAACATCATATAATGGCACACCGACTTTTGGGCGAAGGAGCCCTGCGCAATGTCATGTGCGTGCCCACACCTCTATCCATCTCTGTAACCCTCTAACTTTCCCCCTGTACCAGGTCTTTCTCCCGCTGTGCCAACCCTCTAACCCCAGGTCTCTCTCTTCAAGGTCTCTCTCCTCCAAGTACTCATCGGCCGCCTCCGAGTACACACCAGCGCGGCAGCCGGTGAGTACTTGGAAGAGAGACACTTTAAAGAGAGAGACCTGGAGTTAGAGGATGGGCACAGTGGGAGAGAGACCTGGGGTTAGAGGGTGGGCACATGGGGAGAGAGACCTGGAGTTAGAGGATGGGCACAGTGGGAGAGAGACCTGGGGTTAGAGGGTGGGCACAGTAGGAGAGAGACCTGGGGTTAGAGGGTGGGCACAGTGGGAGAGAGATCTGGGGTTAGAGGGTGGGCACAGTGGAAGAGAGAGACCTGGGGTTAGAGGGTGGGCACAGGGGGAGAGAGACCTGTGGTTAGAGGGTGGGCACAGGGAGAGAGAGACCTGGGGTTAGAGGGTGGGCACAGTGGGAGAGAGACCTGGGGTTAGAGGGTGGGCACAGTGGGAGAGAGACCTGTGGTTAGAGGGTGGGCACAGGGGGAGAGAGACCTGGGGTTAGAGGGTGGGCACAGGGGCAGAGAGACCTGGGGTTAGAGGATGGGCACAGGGGCAGAGAGACCTGGGGTTAGAGGATGGGCACAGCAGGAGAAAGACCTGGTACAGGGGGAAAGTTAGAGGCTGACAGAGCTGGATAGAGGGTGAATGCACATGCGTGTGGGTGCGCGCATTTGTCAGGCAAATTCAGCGCGCGCATGACGTTGCGCAGGGCTCCTTAGCCCAAAAGTCCTGCTACCTCATATAATAGATATATAATAGTAATAATACAATTATGCAATACACACTTTCTAGATTATAAACTGCTTTGTTTATATTATCAGAATATTACTGGTAATATGGAACCTCTTTGAAGGATTCTGAGACAAAGACTGGTTGACAGATACTTCCATTCCACGCATTATTCTGATGATCTTGACACTCCAATGAAGTTACTAGTATACAGCATTTTGATTTTTGTTACAATGATGTACAGTCTGATTTTCTAAAGGGAGTCTGTATATACAGGTAAATTACCATAGATACCCAACCACAGTATAAACACCATCTTGTATACGGTCGTCTGATGTTAAGTTTTCAGATAGGAAATATTAACATTAATGATGATGATGTAAATAATGTATGATTTATGGGAGAAACAGCATTAAGTGTTTAGGTTTTGTGGGTTATCCATTCTTATGAAGACAGAAATACAGACATTCTCTACTGCTTGAACTGGCTTGTGAGGCTTCTCTGGTTTTCTGTTTGCTCATGAAGCAATCCAGTGTAATAAATAAAGAATGAAATTCCTTAATCTTTTGCTCCAGGGCTCTTTCATAGGTATGCATTAAAGGTACAGAGCCACCAACCCCATGAACACTAGCAACCCCCCTCATTATAAGCAGTTTTTTAGGATTCTAAAATTAGCTGTAATCACTGCAGATTTGTATTTCTAAGCATTGCATTCTCTTGGGGATGTTTGGACACTAACAAAAACAGTATGTGCAATATTGTATAAGCAGTGATGACGCATATTTAGATTTTTATGATTATACATTCAGACTGAAAATATTTTAAGTCTACAAAGCCTTTTAACCTTTTGAAAATTGAAAGCAAATGCGTATAATGGTGGCATTGTTATGTGACTGTCAGTGTTCAAAGAGTCTCTGATTGTTATTTGGAGAAACAACATGAACATGCGGTACATTTTTCAGTGTCTGGATAAACCTACCCATCCAATTACTGGAATTATTACCGAATGTCCATATATGTATTTAGGTGTGGGGCCTGGGTAGGCAAGTAAATAGCCTTGATAAGACTGATGTTCCATATCTTTCTATCTTTCTGTCTATCTATCTATTTCTTTATCCATGTATCTATCTATTTATCCATCTATCTATCTATCTATCTATCTATCTATCTATCTATCTATCCATCTATCTATTTATCCATCATCTATCCATTTATCCATCTATCTATCTATCTATCTATTTATTTATCCATCTATCTATCCATTTATCCATCTATCTATCTATCCATTTATCTATTTATCCATCATCTATCTATCTATCTATCTATCTATCTATCTATCTATCTATCTATCTATCTATCTATCCATCTATCCATCTATCTATCTATCTATCTATCTATCTATCTATCAATCTATCTATCTACGTATTATATACAAATTATTGTATCTATTAACATATACCTATAATTTCAATATCCCCTTCTGCATCGCTACCTTGTCGTGGTGAAGGGGCTTGTGTAACTCAATAAAGCTGTGAGCTATACCATGTAGGGTCAACCAAGTTAGGCAGGTCAAAGCAGAGAGGTCAGACAAATTGTGGTCCACTGGAGAAGGAATTGGCAGCCCACTCCAGTATATTTGCCATAAAAACCATATGGATAAGCACAACCAGAGACATAGCAATAGATGTGCCTGGCCGGCTGTGTTCCATATGGTCACCATGAGTCAGGCATGAAAGAACTGAACAAAAGCAATAATCAATATATTAGTTGTTGTGTACTGACGTGTGTTTGTGTATATATTACTAGACTGTAATGACTGCTATTCATTGTGATGAAATCCTGAATGTTTTCCGCTAAACAGTGGTTACTAGCAACCACATGAGCATGTGCAGACTCCAGGATTCTATTTTACTTCAATTTAAGTTTACAGTTAAACATTTTTTTTTTTTATAATATTCAGCTGGAAAAGTACTTGTTTTAAATTAAGCAATAGATTGACCCTTTGCTGTCTTCCTTTCAACTGTACTGATCTTGTAAAGTGCTATATATATATACCCAGGCACTTAATAAGTTAAGGATAGTAATAATTATTCAAAATACAATATTCACAAAAGAGAGCATCAACTTTGTTAGTATATGGCACTCGTTATATCAGGCTTTTAGTGTCTCTGCAATCTTCAAGATGACAATGGCATTGAACAATGTTCTCCATTTTGTGTGTTTCCAACAAGATGTCTGCACAAACGTGAGGCAGAGTTAACATCTCAGATGGCACATTACAGATAGCATGACAATTCTGTGGCATGGGGGGTCATACATATATAAACACAGGTTTCTACTAGGTTAATAAAAAAAAAAAGCAACACAGTTTGTACCACTTTCTGCTTAATTTCTTATGTCATAAAGCCTAAAAGGAAGATGGTGGAGTGGATATGGTCAGTGTACAAGTGACATTAAAAAGTATCTCTGTCCTTATTCTTTATCCTGTTGTGTGCATTATATGCAAACTTTTTGCTGATGTTACTTTCTGGATGTTTTTCGAGCAGAAATGAGTATGTTTTTCCACTCTGTGCTAATAGTCTCATATACACCCTACTGATTAATATATGTAGTGATCGTAATGGAGAACAACACACAGTTTGATCCCCCTTTGATTGTTTTGGGTTGGAATAATTATATATAAATTGTATTTAATAAATGATAATAATGGAATAAAATGAAATCTATCTGTCTATCTATCTATCTATCTATCTATCTATCTATCTATCTATAAACACACAAACACATACCATTAGAGATATGGAAAAGAAAAACGAGGAGCAGCAAGTGGGGGGCACACAAATCAGAAAGGACTAGAGCAGCATAAAACCTAAATACGCCCATGACCTCCAGCATACCACTCCTGTAGTTTATTAGTTCATAAACCAGTGGTGGGAAGGTCAGCACCAGAGGCGGAGCTAGTGACTTGGGGGCTCCGGTGCAAAATAATTTGGGGCCCTCTCTATACAATAAGAAGGCAAAAATATATGTATGCCATTGGGTCAGCTTTTACATAAAGGGATATTCTTAATATTAGTGTCTCCCTTTACACCAGGCTGTTGCCGGTGGCAAATGGCCTCTACCCTGCTGTGGGCTCCGGTGCTTTGCACCAGTAGTAGCTCCGCCTCTGCTCAGGACTTTGAACCAAATTTGTCTCTATGACTTATTCAATATGGCCGTTGGCAAGTTTTGAACCAGTTCTCACTGTTATTCCAAGAGGCAGCATGACTATACACCATTGACAGGAATGGGGTGCAAGCTTTATGTGGAGAAACAACAACTGTGATACATTCTCAAATACGCTAATTGGGTTTTCCATGTATCTGTAAGTTAGTCATTACTGAAAAAACTGCACGAGTTAAAGGGTCATGATCATCCACAGTGCTGTTCCGTTGAGAGACCCTTCATTTCCCCAACTCGGTTACATTGTTAAATGGACACATTATATACATAAATGGGAGTTGTACAACCAGGAAGTGACATGTTTACAAAGCATACTAAAAATAAACACACTTACAATACTTAGCAGATGATGTATCATCTAAAGAAGTCTTTTAATCAGTGACTGAGTAATTAAATATATTGTTCTTATACATTCATGTCATTTGTAACAAATAAACAAATCTCAAACATTTAAATATTTGGCTAAAATCACATAGCGAGGCATGCAAAAATGATGAAGTGCTTTATTACTTTTTACATGTACATCTGGGACGTCTCATTTTGCATTGATTAATGTTGCTTGATGTCAATGTCTTGATGTAGGTATCAAAGAATTTGAAGACATTTAAATGGTACAGTTAGGTGCTCCAGAGTACAGCCAAATAGTTTTATAGTAAAAGTCACAATTTAATGCCACAAACTGGCTCTAGTTACCATACTATGGAACTTTTACAGTTTTGAAGGTTTTCTGTTCTGCGTTATTGTCCTGAGCTTTCAGGCATTGGAGATATGATGCTATGTGTTATGTTTCTATGATGTTCTCTTGAGAAAAAGTCAATTCAGCACATCTTTAACATTTTCATGAGATCTGGGGGGAATTTACTAAGAGGACATATGTTAATCTGAGATCTATCATGGCACATAGTATACTAGAGCTACTCACATCTACATGTGACTTACTGAATCTCAGTTATTACAATTAGGTCTGCTATCCAATTCCCAGTAATGCCGGTGTCCTATTATCAATTCACCCCTTACCACATCACAAATACACTAGTGCATGTCCGCTTTAAGTATTCCCAGTGTAACAGCTGCAATGGCGAGGAGCAGCTGCATGTAAAAAAAACTGCTGCTAAATTTGGTTGTGTTTAAATTCAACGTCTATACCATTAAAGATGCACTGGTTGGTATTACGTGATAAATGATGTATAATAACAACAAACCCAGCAAAAAGATTATTAAACATCATTTTCACTAAAACTTGTGATGATCTGCGTATGCGTAGCACTTATAGTGGAAAAAGCCTTTAGTATATCGCAAGATGACCCGAGATGCAGGATCGCAGGTTACCACAACCTATCACGACCATGTATGCACCCCCGATAATTTAGAAAATCCCCCCCGTGGTACAAGAAGAGATTTGTTTCAGTAGCATGCCCCTTCTCTTACCGCAGAGCAAGCTCCAAATATTTGACTCCAATACCCTAAAATAGTCCTTGCGGAGCCACACAACCTTTCAATGACTCCATTATATTTCTAGTGTCAAAATACTTATTGTCCATACCTTGACCTAAGCAAGGCCCAGTTGGTATGTGCATATAAGAATGTATACCCCATCACCCATTGAATATAAAATTAGACACAGACCACTTCTTGGGAGATAACTGGCCACAGCGTTTATTGGTAAACACAACATGATGTAATAACCATAACGATAAATAAATAAACATAACCCGAGGGGAGGAGCCTGGACAGAGACAGTACACCCTACGCCCTGAAGCCTCATCCAGGGCCTACCGTGTTGGAACATCCGTACCACCGTAGGGTAGGATCTCCCCCATTTTCCACTGTCCCGGCAACTCCCCTCACCACCCGCCGCTGTGACAAAATAAACAAAATTTTGATACCATATAATAAATACTTAATGATACATCCACAACAATGAGTACTTCAGACAATAAACAACATAATCCACAACTTACTATTCATCTTTTTTTTATTTATTTTTATTAACAGTACAACATATACATCACTTTAACAACAATACTTTAGGGATGGGTGGGTGGGCATCTGCTCCCATGGCTAGCTGGGGGCAAACTGGTGGAAATTGGCGGCAAAAGCCTATAATGGCTCCACCTCCCCCAGCTAGCCACCTCCTGCCCCTCCCAGGTCCTGCCAGGTCGGGTGGCCCCTCCCTCCAACCCCAGGCAAGCATGAGGTGGCCTACGGGCCCTTCATTATAATTTGTTGTTTATTTTATCACTGTCTTGGCGTAGTCTTTAAAATAGCTTAGTGGAATGTATTGGCACTTTAGAAATAAAAAAATACTAATAATTATAAAAGCTACTTAAAACTGGCATAATTTAACCTTAAACAATGCAAAACAGCAGAAAAAAATGCAGTGCATCCTGTCCTACACATTGTATAGATTATATTAATATAGGTATAGTTGAAATTTAATCCTCGTGTATATAGTTCGGAATTCCATAAGTACTCACAGCTTATAAAGGGTTAACATGGTCTATGTTATAATGTTAGGTGTATTATTAAGTGTAACATATAGGCAGATTTATGGTATATTCCTCACATCCATTCCAGACATCTGTGCCCCAGGGCCTGCCTGCCATTGGATTCTATCACCTTTATTTCCTATGAGTCGCAGGTTTGGGCGGCAGTGCTGGGATTAATATGTGGAATTTTGGCTGCTTCATTTGAGTTCCATTTGTATGACAGCAGAATTGTTTTTATTAATACAGCTGTTAATGTCCATCTTGAGTCTTTGGGGCTCTCATATACACCATTACCAGTAACAGACATCTTAGCCCAAACTAGTTTTATGACGGAATGAACTGAAACGAATTTGGTGCACAGATTGTCTTAGTGACGGCGTTGGGTGTGAGACTAGGAGAATTGATTTAAAAAATACAGTGCCTGTAAGTGACCAGGTAAAAACATATACTGTATATATATATATATATATATATATATATATATATATATATATATATATATATATATATTTATTTAGAGTACCTAGGATATGTGATATCATGCAGTGAACAAATTAGCAAAAATGTTGTTGTTTTTTTTGAAAAACATGGCTAGTACAGTTGGCACTTTTATGTCTTTATATTGGGCGACTTTTCCATTTCAGGCACTTATGTCTATCATATTGAGATATCTATCATTAAGCAGAAAAAGTGTAAACTCTAACCCATCAACAACAAAAAAACATAATCTCTAAGTAAAAGCCCCTGTGTGCATGTGGAGCTAGTGTAATACATAAAAAAAGAAAACCAAAAAACATTATTTTGTCACTGCACATCTGCAAATTCTAGTGAAAGGGTTCAGGCGTGTATCTTGCATCACCAAAAACAATCACTATAGCATGCTTGAATCCAAAAGACATGTACATTGAATGTGAATGGAAATTTCTATAACCACTGGTAAAAAATAATGTATATAACTTAAATTAGAGACATAGGGCCTCATTCTATTATCGGCTGTAAAACGTCCGCAAGGCTGCGATTCCTTGCGGGGGTTCCGTTATCTTGCAATTCAATTATACGGCCCCGCAAGGATCTCCCCTTACGGCCGGCCGTATATCTTGTAACCGGCCGTAAGCTCAGAAATCTTTAAACGCAAAAATAAATTCAAGACGGCACTGTACAGCTCTGTAAATGCTAGGGATCATATTGGGGGACATGAGGATTAATAGCAACCCCCTCTCAAGCTTGCACATCAGCCCAAATCCGAGTTTACATTAACTGTTTATTTTCCGGCCGCAGCGTGGCCAGGTCTGAGGTGCTTCAAGCCCTCTGGACTTTTTACATGGATATGTGACATAAATTATAAAAAAAATGTATTTACGGATTTGAGTGTAGGGGAATGTTGTGCTATTTTCGCTAACACCTACAATCACTTTATAGTCTCCTCAGAGTGCAGGATAGCTTTATTTCGGCTTTATAATGTGCTTAATTGGTGCTAGCGGGACCTTTTTGCTGCAAGTAAGCTTTGGCTCGGTTTTAGCCTTGCAGAGAGGGTTCCCGGAGTAATAGAATAGCAACCAGGATTTTCTTGCGGCCGAAACTCTTGCGGCCGTTTAAGATCAAAGGCTTTCCTCCGGCGCGAGCGGCCGCAAGGGATAGCAAGGCGCCGGCCGCAAGCCTGCCGGAATCCCTGGCCGGAGGGGAATAGAATAGCCGAATAGCTTGCGGCCGGTCCTTGCGGCCCCGCATCTCCTACGGCCGATAATAGAATGATGCCCATAGTAAACAGTAAATTACTGTGAGAAAAAAATCTATATAAAAACAGCCTACTGTTAAAGGAATATTGAAAGCATTTTGTTACATCTAAAATAAAGAATGTGATCATTCAAATGGTGCTTTCAAAGCAGACAATAACTAATTAAAATGTTTAATTGATCTGAGGACTTGTTCCTGTCAACCAATGAGCAGTAATATAGCTGTATGACTCATTCTTGTCTTCCAATGAAATCTACTGATGTAGGCATGCTCTATGCACAGAGAGACATGGAAGCAAGATCTAAATGTGACTAAATACATTATATTATTAAAAAAACAGGGTCAAAGAACAACTCACATATTCCTGTTCATTATTAATGTACAGTTAATGCATATGTGTATTGTATTTTTAGCTTAATATACACATTTAATACACTTGTTTGAGATTTAGTGAAAAATATTTAGGAAAAGAAGAGAGAGCCAATACAGATACATCACTAAAAGGATTTTTATTAAAAAGAACACCGGCTTTGTGATTTAAGATATAATATATGAAGCGTCTGTTGATTATGGTCATTTTTTACAATATAATATTCATGCCTGAATGATTTCACTATAATGTAAGAGCTGATACAAAATATTGTTATTTAACCTTTTGTACAATGATTAAATAGCATTATCCCATATTGCACTTTCTTTTTTATGAATTAATTCATAAATATTAAGTGTTATATTCAATCATTATTGGTCACGGAGTGCCCAATAGCAGTATTTTGGTCTCTTTCCTTTTTGGATGCAACACATGATGAAGTCAATAGCAATTATTATCTTGGTGCTGTGTTTAGTTCACTTGTGCCATACACAAATGTGATATATGCTCTAGTATATCAGTTTTGACCGACCCAACATGACAGTCCATCCCGACAAAGCCACATCATTTCCTCTAGGTCTCAACAGTGAGATGCAACTGATTTCCCTTAGCAAATGGGCAATGAGTCCACATCTGGATTTCCCATTTCCATTAAGGTTCCAAAGTGTATCTGCATATACTTTTTTACCTAATTTAAAAAAGAACATGTTTTTGATGGACACAGTAGCATTGCCGATGGTGTAGAGGCCCCAAAAATATTGAAGGGGATAGAGCATAAAAAAACATTGAGTGAATGAGCAAATGGGACATTGGATGTGTCTGGCAGTATGCCTGTTGTGTAGAGGAAATGTCTGTATGCAGAGAAGCAGGAGTGGCAAACTGGGGGCCTCATTCAAATGCTATTTGTCCAATTGTAAAGTGCTCTATATAAGCACATAGCATATTTTTTTTTACAGAATTTTTAGTTAGCGAAGACCTTGCTTTTGGATAGAAGTTCACTAACTAAAAACTTCTGTAAAAAAAATATGCTCTGTGCTTATATAGAGCCCTATTCAATTGACCAACTCGCATTTGAATGAGGCCCTGAGAGTGCTATTAATCTGTGAACAAAGTGGACCATTTGTAGCCAAACCCCAAAACAAGCATCTACTTTGACAGCCCAGTATACAATCTGGGGTATTTATCCTCCTCTGTTTCTTTACCAATGAGTATTGCAAGTGTGTGTAAGGCTAGTATAGGCTTGTGTGACATTATCATTTTATTCCTATAGTTAAAGAATAAATACATTAAGGTTAGTTGCAGTAATAAAGTATAAAATACACAAAATTTAATGAAAGCAAAATAAAACCATAATTTTTGTGTTTAAATAAATTACAGATAAGTGATCTCTGATCACAACTAATCAGTGTCCAGTTCTTACTCAGAGTGACTGAAGGAATTAGTATTTAAAATGCTAAACTAAATTGTTTGCCAATTTGTTGCAATCAGACTGAGCATGTGTGAACTATCAGTGTTTATGCTTGAACACAAAGATAAAAATCCGACGTAGAGTAGATTTTCTGAGAAGCTAACTGATAAACAAGAAAAGAAAACAACACACTTTTAAATGTCAAATAAAAATGTACATATAGATTTAAGTTACTATTATTATTTCCTTTATTTGTAATGGCCAACATATTCCGTAGCGCTATATAAGGTAATTGGAAGTCAAAACAATATTAATACAATAAAGAAAAAAGAATGGAGGGCCTTGTCTTTGTGTTTAAAATCAAATGTACACAGAGGTTTCACTAAAGCAAATAGCAAGATTTAAAACTCAGAGGCTTGCAATCTAAATGGTGTCATATATTGTATGCAACCTTTGCTGTATCCCTTAACCAATCCCCTTCCCATCACCTTGTATTATTTTCTATATACTGATCTCTCCACAATGCTAATTTGGGTTTGTGTGGCATTATAATTTTATTCATATACTTAAAGAGTATATAATTTATGGTTAGATTCAGCAAGTCCATTAAATGGAGATCTGAAACCCAAATCTAAATGGTCACAGTCCATTGATTTAATGTAGATGGAATTAGAAACATCTACACTAACTAGTTCACCAAAGCATGATTTGAGACGTTGTGATACCGGTATCTTATTGGTAATGAAGGTGAGGGTCTATCATAGCAATGAGACCTTGAGTGCTGTACTTTTGCCCTTCTCACCTTCATGGCACACCTTATCATTTTAACATTGTCTTCTTTAGAAATTACAGCTTGTTTTCAAGGGAAACACCAGTCTGTTCTATATGCATTAACATTCTCCTGCAATAATGAATCAGACGGTTAGAACAGGAAATGAGAAAGAGCGTGAATGTTCCCATTACACAATCGCACCCTGAAGGCCTCCGTGCACTTGGCTGGCACCCAACACTGGCACACACAGAATACCTCATAGAACATAACAGGGCTCGACTCTTACACCAGCCTCAGATACTATGCACATTAGATCAGGTAAGGAAATAGCATTACCGGTATTTCTTACAACTCCAAAATGACTAATAGCAGCATACCAGGTAAACATGTGTTCAAACCTGGCACCAAATATCGTGTTTTGTTTTCTTAAACCCTTTTCTGTGTCTTTCAAATTAAAGGACATAAGGTGGCACAGCAGACTTCTCCAAAAATAGTGCAATTAAAAACCTTAGGTAATAACACATACTTTATCAATTGAATGCTATTAAAAATGTAATTTCCTATTAAAGAATTTTGCAATTGTGCTCGTCAGCCAGCCTTTCTGATCCACCTACTAAGGGCACTATTGATCTGTTGCAAATCCTAGACCAATACTAATAATTTCTGATTATTATGTTGTCTACAATGCAAGACATGTAAAAAAAAAGGCTGGGCAGGCTCAGACCTCAGTGAGTAACCACACTGATTAGATAAATTACTCCTTGAGGTTTGAGCATAGTTTGTCTTTTGTTTTGCACCTGGATTACTCTTACATAGATTCAGAGTCCCAGGGTATAAACATAAATTACTGGCAATGATCTCACATTAAAGGGCTTCTTAATGCAGCACAAATTGGACCATACCACTAAAAAGATCTCCTAAAAGAATTTTTTGAATTTTTGAAATACATGAATTTTTCACTAAGCAGTCAATAAAGTAAAGTCTGTGTTTACATGAGTCACTGACTGTCCACCGCCCAAAAAAAACAAACAGTTAATGCTCAACAAATCAATCTGTGCATAGCATGAAATGCTGGAAATACCTAAATAGGTCAATTGTGGGTTAACTTTTGAGTGCATTTCTGAGTTCATGAAAAAAAAAACTCCTATCAATCAATGTCGTCACAGCATGGCTGTGCTGTCATTCATCATGAAACAGTCAGTAGGGAGGACAGACTGTGTTTGTAAACATGCTTACAATTTTAGATGTTATTTTTTGTAATTATTCGGTTCCTGCCCTGCTCAAATTATTAGTATCTTTCAGCGAATTTTCAGGGCTCCATAATATTAATAAAACTGAGGCCCTACATATCCCTCCCCCCCCCCCCCCCCAGACCTAGCTTTTCTGTACCCACACTTTAATTTTAAATGACCCCACATCATCTTAAATATTTGGGCGTAAATCTCGCCCGCAATGCTACAAACATTACATAAAGCTAATTATTCGGCCCTTTATTAAACTCTGCTAAAAAATATCTTAACTTGGTCGAGATATCCTATTTCCTGGTTAGGGCACATACACGCTTTTAAGATGAATCTCCTCCCTTGTCTTATGTATCTATTCCCTCCCTACCGATTGCTGTAAATTACTCGGAGTTGGAAAAATTCCAATGTCAAGTCCAAATAAAACCCACTGTATCTCCATGTTCCAGCATAAATCAAATGGAGGCCTATCCTGCCCCAAACTGAAATTATATTTTTAGGCAGCTCAACTTGCTATTATACCAATTGCCCACTCCCCTACTCACCAAACTCTGGATTTTTGTTGAGAATTTGATGATGGCTCCATATTCGTGGAACTCCATAGTATGGCTCCCAAACCCTTTAACATTACTCAGCAAACTAGGTAGCCCGTACATAAAACAATTGTTTTTTATTTGGTCATGGGTGGTTTGAAAATTTTACTTGATATCTAGATATTCCACTTTTACCCCCATATTACCTAACCCTAGATTCCCTATGTCCTTACCTATTATCTTTGAAAAGTCAATCCTTGCATCAGCTGAAGTGGGCCTTTTGGGTCATGCAGTTACCTCTTTATCTAAACTTCAGAATAGACTCCTTCAATATTTAATGTTAGCAACAAAAAGGCACATAGCAAGACAATGGAAGTCTCCCATACTCAATTTTAAATTGGTTATTAATAAAATGAATTACATTGCAGTGAATGAGAAGCTTACCCATCTATTGGATGACTCAATGCCTGCATTTTCTCAAATCTGGGACCCTTGGATAAGTTCCATTCATAGCCCCCCTATGACATAACACTTTTCTCTATATGTAATTCTTTGATGCCCATATAAATTAAGAGGTGAAGGGGATGGTTGGGGGCCGGAGGAGATGGAACTGGACAGGTAATGAACGTTAGATTGATTGTTCTTTGAAATCCTAATCTAAGAATATCAGGGACGGGAAACTAGATTTTATTCTCTAGCTTATTTTTTACTTTAGCCAAACTTCCACATTTGCTATAAATCTCTAGATCTAATTATCTTCAGTGTTTTGAATTCTTGCTTTAGCTCAATAGGAGCTATATATATATATATATATATATATATATATATATATATATTTTTTTTTTTTTTTTTATTTATCCTTAAATAAGCATTTTTAGCTCTAGGTGTGTACCACACCGAGTTCTTTAAAAAGTTTAATTTCTTATAGTTGTTATCCTTAAAAACTTAAAAAAAATATTTAGGTAACTTACTTTAGGTTTGGATAGGCCTTCCCATAGGTGGGGATAGGTCCTGCTGCTCATGAACAATTAATGTTTTCTTTGCCATTCAAACAACTTTGTATACTGTGTTAGCCGTGTGTTAATCTCATATTTTTCTGCCAATTCCACATTTTAAAGCTATAAAAGTTATGGTTTGACATTTGATCTAGTGTGTAATTTTATAATGTTACCTAATAAAAAAAAAAGGTAAAAATAATAAAAAAAAGATAATTTTAACACCCTGTGCTCTTTCACACCATGATGGTAATGGGCCCTTTAACAACAGATATCGCTCTTCCCTTTTCGACTGAGAGGCAAAAAATGTAAACTTAATTGTAAATTCACTGTGGGAAAATGCATTGTTTAAATAAAATTCAGTTGATAATGCAATTGTTATTTCCTATTATATATTTGTAATGTCCATTATGTCACTTTAAGCCATGATTTAAAGACTCTTTAGTATTAGCGCATAATGGATGTTAGAAATTGAGCTAACTACACTTATGTAGGCTGGAATTTCCAAAGGCTCACCGCTCTCACCCAGCCTTAATCCCTTCACTGCGAGTAGGATATAAAATACATTCCACAGCATTGCTTTACACTCCCTTTCAGAAATAGTTATACAATCATAACAGGATTTCTTGGTTTAAAAAAGATGTGCATAGACTTAGTGGAATTGTCAGCTGTGCAATGCTGACAGTGGGGAAAAAAACCATGTGCTAGCTGGCAGCCATTACTGCCAGGCCCAAACACCTCAGTAGGCCTCGTCACCACTTATCAAGAATGTGTCCCTAAAAGACTTGTTGGTAGACGCCAGTCATTTTGGCAAGGTATAATAAAATAACAACTAATTGAAAGAACCCTCCAAAATGACACCTAAGTGCAATATTTAATAAACTAGCACCAGGATTTATTTGTGTTCAAAATAATAGTGTTTGTATCCTGGCAACATGGCACTGCTACCCTACACATCGCTCACCTGGAATTAGAGCAGATAATGCATTATTCTGGGGGAAATGTATGTGGATACTCAATACATTTCCAACAGATGATTATATTTACATATTGCTTTGGTATATAATGTATAGAAATATAGGTAAATAAATTACAGATAAGTCATCTGTGATCATAGCTAATTACTGACCAGGGTTCACACATGCTCTTAGTGACTGAAGGAATTGGTATTTAAAAGCTAGCCTCAATCCACTTGTTGCAATCATTCAGCGCATGTGTGAACCATAAGTGTTTATGCTTCATCACAAAGATAAAAAGAGAGTAGATTTTCAGAGAAGCTAAGTGATAAACAAAAACAAGAAGATAAAACATGTTTTTAACTTTTATAGTTACATAGTAATTAAGGTTGAAAAAAGACTTTCAGTCCATCAAGTTCAACCTGTTAAGATCTCCTCTGATCTGCCTTATGCGGATTAGTTATTAATTAATTTGTTGATTAAATAGTTATTAATAGTATAGTATTGGAGGATGAACAAAGAGTTAGTCCATCAAGTTCAACCTTTTAAGATCTCAATTGATCTTTTTAATGTGGACTATTTTTTAATAATTGTTAATTGATCCAGAGGAAGGCAAACAGAAAAAAAAAAAAACATTGAAACTTTGCAAATTGTCTCATAAGGGGAAAAAAAAGCAAAATTCCTTCCTGACCCCAGAAACTGGCGATCAAATTTCTCCCTGGATCAATATTCCTTCGCTAGTTATCTAGGATAGCCTTGAATGCCCTCTTTATTCAAAAATATATCTAACCCCTTTTTGAAGTTGTCTATCGAATTCGCTGTCACCACCTCCTTTGGTAGAGAATTCCACAGTTTAACCACCCTAACTGAACCCTTTTTTTTGTTAAAGGTGAAATCTTTTTTCCTCTAACCTCAAAGGGTGTCTTTCAAATAAAAAATGTACATATAGATTTAAGTTATACTTTCTTGGTGACCTCTGCTGTATCCCTTAACAAATCTCCTTCCTATCACTTTGTCTCATTTTCTATATACTATCCTCTCCACAAGGCTAATTTGGGGTTGTGTGACACCATTTTATTCCTATACTTAAAGAGTAAATAAATGAAGGGTAGTTCCAGCAAGTTTTTAAGTACCAACTAATAAGATGCATGCAGATTTAAATTACGGTATGCTTTATTTGGAATCTTTGCTGTGTCCCTTAAAAACTCCTCTTGTCTTATCTTCTATATACGTTCCTCTCTGCTACACATCAGGTGCTAGTCTAGGAAAATCTCAGATCTTTCATGTTCACTGTAATGTTATAATAAGAACTACATGTTATAATTGGCCAATGTTCATTAACAAAATACATATTCAATTACTAAAAAAAGCTATAATCAGTATCAAAATAACAGTCATTATTAGCTTCTCCACTGAAGATTATTCTCTCCAGCTTTTATAAGGACATTATGTTAGTGGCTCTGGTTGGGAGGCTGGTCAAAACGTCTTTAAGAACAATCGAAATAGGGATATTGTTCTTTATTGGCTGCCTCTAATCAAGTGCTGATAACAAACCACTTTACCACAGCAAATATCAAGTCCTTGAAGGGTACCCCTTCTCCCGTATAGAGACAAGATGACCTCTACAAATCTGTAAATCCTTTTAATCCTGCTTCCTCCAATCCCTTTTATGGTGGCTTCTGTTGTTAGGTCATTACAGTGACCCTTTAAATCTGTCTCTAATTATCTGTGGAATTATGGATCCACAAACCACATTCATATGTACTTTTGCGTGCACTTATACAATATCTGCACATCTTGTTCATGCTCTACAGTAGAGACGTGTGATCCACAACATATTGGACTTATTTGCACGCTTTCAGAACTTCCTCAGTGCACAAACAGTTTACTAATCAAATTAATTTAATTTGTCAGAGATCGGCAAATCTGAGTTTTACATAGCAGCTGCAAATAATTGAATAGTTGAATAAAACAAGAACAGGATGTTACTTCATTCTTAATAAAATATGTATGCATTAATGTAATTGAGAGGAATACAGTATTATAATACTGGGAAAGTATATAATGTAGTACAAAGTACTATAACAAAAACGTATACAACATAGTTGGGTTGCCAGATCTAAATCATATGGCAAAAATTGTGCTTTGTTTTTTATTTACGTAGACAAAGGTTTAAATAAAATTAATTAGCAGGGAAATTATGCTTGTACTAGGCTCTGCTGGTATCCAGGATAGTTTAGTGGAAGTTGTGAGAAGGGCATGTACATTTCTGGAGAGCTGTGAGTGCAACAACTAATACAGACTGTATGTTTCTTATAGTGTGAGGGGAAAGGAGTATGATGACTAGTTCAATAAGATCCAATTATCAAACAAAACCTCTTGACTTCTCCTTGTTCCCTCCTCCCCACTTCTCTATTTACTGATATATACAGTAGAAATAAATCCTCATAGTCCAGCTCTCAGGAATTGATGTTTGAAAAATTCAGACGTTCTCTAAAAATATTTTTATACCTGGGTCTTACACAGCTGCTTATGATAGTTTGTCACATACTACATAGCTTGAATAGATTTCTAGAGGTCCTTCTATTCCATTTTCAAGCATTGACATCCTCCTCCTACCCCTGCCTTATCGCCATTTTCTGTCTCCTTTTTACCCACATTGGTTGTCTGTGTTATCATGGGGGATACAAAATAGTAAAGATAGGTGGCTTTAGGAATAAAAAGATTATGGGGTGAAAAAAGGGGTGCTACTAGAGGATATGGATTACTAAATCACAAAAGGGAAAGAGACAAGACAAGTATCCTTTGGAGTTAAAGTGCACACCCTCTGCCCAAGTGACAATATAGAACAGCAAAATATAAAACTTAACATTTATTGATATAGTTAAAACTTCTTATTAAAATATTGAAATACTGACGAGATAAAGAGAGTAGGGAAATATGAGATTCTGGGGACTAACTTATATATTGACTGGGGGCAAGAACGTCCTACTGACCCATGATATGGTGGCTCATAGATTTTACACTGGAACTCACACACATTGGCTCTTATATTACTGGGGTCAACAGTATCATTAAAGGACCACAGTAGATTGGGAAACATTACCATGTTTGGGAATTGAATAAACAAACTAACAGCAACACGGTAAGTCATGTAATATTTGTAGACTATGTTTGGGTCTGTTGGCTTCCATATTGTCCTTTTTGTTGGCCCAGAGCCAGGTGGAGTTATTCTGCTGTTAATGCTATTCAATGTAATGCTGTTATTAAGTGTCTTGGTAAAAATTAATAGAGAACTTTTCTTCATCTGAATTTACTCCCTTGTGTCAAATCTTATTAGTAAAAAAAAAGGCTAATTTCATACATACAAAATGTATTAGCTAACAGTAATAGGGTATGTTAATTTATGTTATATCTTCTAAAATCATTTTGCCCATTATGATGCCTTACTATAAATATGACTTAAATTACCACAGTTGTTTGGTAAAAATACTACATGCTTGTGAAATATGTAACAAAATGCAAGTCAGAACAAATATTACCTTTAGATGACTTACTGATTGTGTCATGGTGGGATTGCTCTGACTGCTTGGACTGCTAGTCAGGCTATAATTTGATGGAAGGTATACTATAGGATCTTCCTTTGAGTATAAGCAAGGGTCTGTATGAACTGCTTGCCTATATGAACTGGTAGTGATTCAAGAGCTTATCTGACTCCTCAGCATCTCACCACTCCTTCCAGATTTCTAATCCATTAAGAAGAAAGACAAAACGTCTAATTAAAAATGCTAAATTGAATACAGTAGTTTGTAAACACTTTGTAAAAACATTTTGCACATAATTTCAGGTCAAGTTCCTAAAAATTGAATAATATAAATATGATACTTCAGTTGTTCTTTAATTGATCCTTTAATCGCATGGGCAGCTAATATGTTTTCTTATTTCTATCTCCTACTACTGTGCGTATATGTATGATCATAGCAGGTAATAATTACAACTATCCCCTGTGCAAGACCCTGTAGTTACCCCCTTTTGCAGTCGCATAGGCTGCTTACTTGACTGATATGAATAACATACTTAATGTTTTTTTCATAAACATAAAATAGAAGTATGTAACATAAAACTTGATTGAATATATATAGGTCATGGTTTCGTCCTGCTTCCTGTGGTTTCTGTTACAAAATGCACCATAAGCTGTGACCTATGCCTCAACAGACACAGCTCTCTCGGGGCCAGAAACCAATAGCCCAGTTTCATTTGTAGAGTCGTTTTGGTTAGTGGCCTGGTCTTTGCACGAATCTAGTGGCTATGCAAGAGAATGCAAAGAGGAACAACATGAAATCACAACTTGAAGAAAGCAGAGCTTCTTCCCAAAATAGCAGCACTGGATAGAGCTGAATCATTTAGAAAGTGTTTAGGGAAAAGGTAGCAATGACAGGTTTATTAGTCACAGCTAAAAGAATTCTATGTATAAAACAGGCCCTGAGTTCCCTTCCTTGAATTTAGCCCCCACCCTTGTGACAGATACTTTTTGTAGTGTAGTAATAAGGATTAAACTGCAAATGTGTATTTTTACCAAGCAATCAAACATCAATATTAGAATGGGATCTAATGTGACTTCACATGGCGAAGGCATCTTGTTTGGATACGGATATAGATCATGTTCTATGAAAGCAAACACAGCACTGTGATAGCATGTTCTATCTTAATTCCTTTTTTGCAAGAAATTAAAACACACACATAAAATAAATATTTTTTATATTGCGTCTAAATGAGATGTTCTACCTACTATTATCAGTATGCTTTTAGTATTAAATATAATATTAAGGACATCATCCATATTATGATTCAATGTCAATACAAAGCCCAGAATGAATTATTTAGTAACGTCCAGCTCTGCCCCATTGTCTGAGTCTAATCTGCAGAACGTGAAACAAAGTGAAGGTGCTCAGCCAGAGAACAAACTAACCTTAATAGGTTGGGTCTAAGGACATGATAACCCTCTCTGAGAGCAACCTCTTTTAGCTCACTCGTGCCGTTTACAGGGAGAAATATCCTGTAGTATATCAGTCTGGTCCCACTCAGTACAGTGACCCAGCCCCCAAATACCAGGAAGATCTACCCTGAACAGGAGAAATAACAAACCCCAGACATATGTTTTGGCCTCTGTGGGCCTCGTCAGTTTAGTGTAACTGAACGCCCTAAGGCACAATAAGCAGGGATCCACATCTGGAGTCCCCTATCACCCTTAGGAAGACTAAGCACTACTTTGAATAAACAAAAACCAAAATAGAGGTGCTCAATCAGAGAACAAACTAAACTTAATAGGTTAGGTCTATGGACATGATAACCCACTCTGAGAGCAACCTCTTTTAGTTCACTTGTGCCCTTCACAGGGTACCAAAGTCACAATGAGGACAATTACATACCCTAAGCAGGATAGGAGGCCAATCCCCCCCATAATTAGCCAGTAAATGATGCTTCCAGCTAAGGATTTTGGGTAGTGATTGAAAACAGACCATCTTTATGCTTCTATCGTCTTAACATTGGTTATTTCTTGGTGTATATGGGCTACTCTCATGCGGCATTTATTTCATGACCATTACTTTCACTGAGCTCTTCAGTGTGAGGTTGTTCCTGGCAACTGTGAAATGAGCCTGGAGTAAGTATTTAAACTAGACACATACAGCCTTATTAAATTGCAGTTTGGCCAATTGAATAGGGCCCTATATAAGCACAAAGCATATTTTTTTTACAGAAATTGTTTACTTACTTAGTGAACTTCTATCCAAAAGCAAGGTCTTCACTAATTAAAAAAATATGCTCTGTGCTTATATAGAGCCCTATTCAATTGGCCGAATTGCATTTTAATAAGGCTGATAATATGTTGTCATAGAAGGAAACAGGGGCATCTCATAACACTGAAAAAGGGCTTTTTTTCATAGATAAATAGAATATAGGTATCACAGTACCTACATGTATTTGATGAATAAAAGGACATAACAAGTAACAGGCATGCCAATTAAATCACTCTGTCAAAGAGAGAGAAATGACCTCATATTTACAAAGGTGGGTAGATCAATTCTGCTCATCTTTATTTTATTCTGACTTGGCACTTAAAACTACAACTCACCCTACTTAGAAGATGTAACAGGGGCACAATTCACCACAGACAGACCCAGCATCCCCATAGCAAATCCATCTTTGTAGTTAAAAAGAATGGGCAGACTAGATGGGCATTTTTGTGCCTCTGTCCAATTTACATTTCTATCTAAAAATAAAATCATAAGACAGTTGGGGAGACAAGAGAGTGTGTATCCCCAATAGACAATTGTTATGATGAATAAAAACATTGATATTTTATGTATTCTAAAAAACAAATGAGAAAAATTGTTTACTGCCAAACTAAGCAATATGAAGGCTGATCCACAAAATTACAGATATGAACCCAGCTCTATATATGAAAAGGAAGGCACCGATGGACTGCAGAAACCTCTATAATAAAGGTAAAGCTAATTAAAACAACTTGGTACATATTAAAACAATGTACATCTGTTGGCCATATGGTAGGGTCACAATCCATGTACATATACAAACATGCAACAATACAAGGAATAACATACTAAAAAAATAAATACAAAAAACACACAAATAATGAAGTTCTTCCTTTCAAATAAACTAGCTGTAGCCAGGAAAACCAACATCAAAGATGAAAGAGAAATCATCAGTAAGGTATCCGGGGTGTTAACAATGAGGTATAAACAATTTTACTAATACACGCATTCATAATACTGTAAATTTAAGTATATTGAAAAAGTAATTAAAGAAACATTAGTCTTTCTGCCATTCATTAAAAGAGCATGGTTTATACATTTTTTGCAGGAAATGAGTCTAGTGAATTTAGCATTTATTCTGCCATACTAGCAGTCCGCATTTCAGGCCTTGGTCCATCTAATAAATGGTTTAAAATTGTGTAGCAATGAGTTAATTACTAAAAATAATAGTGCTATGTTCCTTATTAACAAATTGAGAGAAAAGAGAAGTAAATGTGCTATGTTTAGCTGTGAAAGGCCAATGACAGCTCTTCCCAATAGCCCAATTTATATTATTCACCAAGATTATTGTATTTAGACTGAAAGCTCTTTGGAACTGGGGCCTCGACTCTTTTATACCAAATTTGTTGTTGCCTTAGTGTGTTGGACTGTCTGTCTATACTTTATAACTAGTTTCCTTTGTAATTTGCTTATTGAACCCACTCTAATGTACTTTTTAAATATTTCTTTATAAATAGAGAGTAGTAGTAGTACTAATCCCATTCTGGATCGTTGTCATGGTGAAGGGGCTTGATTACTTCAATGAAGCTGTGAGCTATGTCGGGTCATCCAAGATGGGCAGGTCATAGTAGAGAAGTCAGGCAAATTGCGGCCCACTGGAGAAGGAACTTTCAACCCACTCCAGTGTCTTTGCCAAGAAAACCATATGGATAAGCACAACCAGAAACACAGACAGATGTGCCTGGCTTGCGGAGTACATATAGTCACCGAGAGTGGGACACAACTGAAGGACTGAACAACAACAAAGTAGTAGTAGTAATAATAATAATGTATGCAAGCATTCTCTAACCTAATTTAGGCTGAAATTGCTCAAGGTTCACTGATCATGTATAGAAACATGAAGAAGGGCAGAACGTGAAGCTAGATATCTATCAGGTTGAAAGATACTTCTTGAAGACTTGAAATGTCTATTTTTGTTTTAACTAAAGTCATCATAAAAAATACAATATTAGTAAAATTATGTATTTGCTTAGAAACATTTCAATCTCTTTACCCATTTAAATAAAGTTGAAAGTTCGTTCTAAACATATTCACTATATTCGCTATACTTCACGTTCTAGTTTTCCTGTGGCGCCCACAAGCCTTGGGCAAGTCCTGATCACAATCTTTGCTTTACAGCGTTCCATGTTAATAATAAAACTAAACTAAAAGAATATATACATAACTAGTTTAGAGAAAATGCTAAACAACTTTCAGTAACTTGGTGGTTCTTTACAACATTTCAGGAAAGCATGTATTTATAAATGAATGTCTTCCAAATGTATGTTGTTGTTGTTGTTAAGTGATGCCCAACTCTCGATGACCCTTTGGACTGCAGCAGGCTAGGCACATATGTCTCTGGTTGCGCTTATCCATATGTTTTTCTTGGCAAAGATACTTGAGTGGGTTGCCATTTCCTTCTCCAGTGGATTATGTTTTGTCTGACCTCTCTGCTATGACCTGCCAGTCTTGGATGACCCTACATGGTATAGCTCACATATTCATTGAGGTGCACAAGACCCTTCACCACGACAAAATAGTGATCCAGAAGGGGTCCAAATGTAATTAACATATGAATAATCATTCATAAAGGTCTACTGTGGTCAAATTTTCACTGGATGATATTTTGAATAACTAAATATGATAATAATGTTTTTAGAAGAAAAAAAGAACACAACCTTTTTATTTTGCAACTGTTATATGCAATTGGTGTTCACTGTTGGATTCCATTTGGGAAGTTGATCTGCTGGAACCAAAATGGCAGATTCCACAGCAGCCAAACTACATAAAAGGTAATAAATTAGACTACACTGGTCCTTTAAGGGTTTTGGAGTGTGGTAGTCTTTGGATATTGAATTTAAATTATTACGTACAGCTGATGCACTTTGTCTGTGGAATATCTGCAACATTAATTCTGAGTAATTTCTGGCACGTAGTGAAAGTTTCGCCATAAAGAAATGCCAGAAAATTGTTGGTGGAGACAAATCCAAAATGTTATGAATTGGCACAGAAAGTCCATGAGGTCTGTGCTGAGAACAGAGCCAGTATATTGAATCATAAGGCATTTTTAATTCTGAAAACAGAGCCAGGCCTGATTATTTGTGAGCAAAATGCACATAACATTGACGGGAGTGGCAAAATGGCAATGCCCTAGGTAACAGGCCCAGCTATAGTCCATGGCACCCAACTGGAGAAGCATCCTCTGGGGCTTCACTTCTTATACCTGCTGATCATTTGTATCCGTCAGAAACAAGCAATCTTACTATTTTCTTCTTTTGGTAACCCATAGAGCAGTTCACTGTGGTCTCAAATACAGTGCAGGAGATCTCCAAACCCACTGAGACCCCCTAACATTAGCTTTAACTTGGTTATTAGACCACTGTAGTTAAAAAAAAAAGATTATTTTTTGTGAAGTATGTAACTAGCAACATCAGCTTCAAAAGCCATGAGCACTTTTAAATAAAATCTTAAATTTAAGTGTCCTGGCCGCCCCATCTTGGACTGCTTGATTGGTTATTGTAATGGGGCTCTATTTATTATAGTGCTTCTTATAGTGGCAGATTCTATCTAAATCCACAATTCTTCCAATTCCTCTCTGGTGTCTTATTCTGGAACAACAGAAATAGATTTAATGGCAACAGAACATTTCTGCTGCCATAAAATTAAAATTGAATATAATAGTTAAAAATGCATAGCTGCATTTATTTATTTGAAACTTTGTGAAAACATTTTGTACATTATTAAGACTTTTCATAAGATGTTACTTTAAATATGGCCTTTTAATATCATATCAGCATGCTTATTATCAGATAAACAGTGTTGCATGTTCTTTATCAATAAATAGAAAAGAAACTGGGCGCATATGGAAGAGAATGAGTGATGATGGACGTGGAGAGAAAATATTGATGGAGTTTTCATGAACAGAGAAAGGAGTGGTGTGGAGTGAATATGGAGAATAAGATGGTAGTGGTAAAGGGAGCGCTACCTTGTCGTGGTGAGGGGGCTTATTTACCCCAGTGTAGCTGTGAGCTATACTATGTAAGGTCACCCAAGCAGGTCATAGCAGAGAGGTTAGACAAATCATGGTCCACTGGCAGCCCACTCAAGTATCTTTGCCAAGAAAACCATATGGATAAGCACAACCAGAAGCACAGACAGATTTCCCTGGTGTGCTGCATCCATATGGTAACCGAGAGTCGGACACGACTAAAGGACTGAATAGCAACATCACGTAAAGGGAGAGTGAGATAAGTAGCTGGCATAGTCTCTATGAGTAGTCTCTATAACGAACTGTCACCACAATAGAGTCAATAAGTACTTTTCATGTTAAACCTATTTTTCACTTCACCATAAAAATGATATGTGCAAACAGCAGATCAAAGCTTTAGCCACAAAATATATCAAAACACAGTTCAACTCATTAATGTCTATTGCTGTACTCCTCGCCACGTCTCTCGTTGTCCTGAACACTACTGAATGGACGCCTTACAGAATCAAGCCTTACCGAGACACCCTAAACAATGTTACTTTGCTTTCGAGAGAGCTCAGGACAATAAGAGACGTGGGGAGGGATACAATGTGGCCATTGTTTTGTTTAAAGATATTTTCTGGCTAAAGATTTGCTTTACTGCTGTTTGCATATGTATTTTTAATGTTAATTAATGGTGAACTAAAAATATGCAAAGATGCACTGGCCTGCTAAGAAGGCCAGATATCTAAATATTGTAGGGACCTCAACCATATTTTGCAGGAAGATCCTGGTGGTTACCCACTGTTGTGCCTGACTGGCTTGGAAATACACTATGTTTAACCACACTCATCTCTCAACTACTGGCAACATCAACAGCATCCAAGATGGTGGTGTCCATAACCAGATGGCACCCTCCCAAGTTCAGCAGACCTTACCAAAAGAACGTAACTGCTATGTACTTGGACTATATTATTTGGAGTGCAGTAACCACATTTTGAACATAATTCACTCTTTATTTTCTCCAGTAACAACAAAAAGGGGAGCAAGTGTATGGATAAATTGCACATGGCTTTCATATCTATCAAGCAGGGAGGGTCTTTCAATATAGTGCTCATTTTATTAGTTGTATATTTCATTACCTTTGCAGGGGTGTTACGCATAAAGCCCTGTTCGTCTTGGATTTGCTTTCATTTTCTCTTCCAAATCCACTGCCAAGAGCAGCGCAGTTTTCCTGTTTGTGAAAACCGTAACAAGTCAGAAAAATACAATACTGCACTGATCCCTCTCCCTAAAGAAGGCCGTCGCCAACAAATTTGTTTTCAGAAATCGAGAGCTCCAATTTAATCATTTCTTCCTCAAACGTGTTTATTTTTTCAGACAAAATCATGTGTGTGTAACTAATTGGTGGACATCATGCCAAAGACTCTCTGATTCTTATTGGGAATGTTAAAAGGACTTGGACATTTGCAAATCTCTTGGTACATAATGGTAGTGACTACCCCTTTATAGACATTACATTCTTTCTTCAGAAAAAAATTCTTAGGTTTACCAGAACAGTAACTTGCTGCAGAGTATTATGGACCATTGCCTGATGAAGAGGCCTTTCTGTCCTTTGCTCATCAAATAAGGAGACAAAGTATTGTCCCGACTCTGGTATCATTGAAAACATTATATGAATATAAGTTATTTTGCAATTTATTTTTATTAAAATTAGTAGGTTAAAACATATATTGAGGATGCTTCTTTAACACTTCTTCCCAATATCTGCATATTTATTAATGATAAGCATTATCTGTAAAGCTAGCACATGCTCATTGTGCTTTAAGCAGTTGGCAGTAACCTGATGATTTTAAGTATAAAATTCAACCACCTGTTGGGACCTTTTCTGTGTTTCTTTAAAGGCATATCTAAATTTCCTGGATTATGAATGCATCTGATAGAGGAGAATCAGTAGTGTATGCAAATATTTTTTTGCATGAAAAAATACCAAAATAAACATTTACAAACTCACCCTGATGTTTGCTAAATATCTTGAATTTATCTTGATTTAACACCCCTGAAATTTGCATAACATTCCCAATTTGTTTTGGCCAATCACACGAAGCTATACATTTTAATACAATGTAACAATCAATGATGACAGTTTGTGCAGGAAGGAATCATGGGATGTGTAGTCTACCTGTAGAAGGAAGTAGGAGAAGTCAGACACTGACCTGTAAATCTTTGCATTCAGCTGCTACTGGCTTGAAAGTTAGTTAAGAGTTAAAATATGTACCCAAATGCAGCGTTTCTATTTGTGGGTACACTGTGCCTATGTAAGTAGCTCTGGGGGTGTGGGAAACAAGTTTTATTTTTTAATAAAACTAATCTTTATGTCTATATAATGACTCGATGTAATGTGTGTGTCTGATATAAGCAGCAGGTGTCAGGTTAGAAAAAGGAAAAACAGGGGAACTTAGATATACCTTTAAAGTGTACTTTTCACATTAACATTGGTATTTTAATTTTTTTTACATTCTACTAGCTAACACTGTACCATAATTTACCTGTCTGAGAGTGATATAACTACTGACATGTTTAATGGGATGTACCACTAGAAAAGGTCCCAATAGCATTGGCTACAATTGATGTTAACAGCTTTTACCATAAACATAGCAGGATAAACTAGTTCTGTGTAGTCTCACCTAGTCACCAGAATCTTTTCTTTTGAACTCTCAACTATGGATCCTCCCACTATGTGTATATATAGTGGCCCTGTAATACTTCAAACATGTGTGGTTTTATCAGAAGTTCTTGTAGAAATATATATAAAGGTTCATAAATGGTAACAAAATATCTACCGTAGAATCAATAATAAATGGGAACATAATAAATGGGAAGAATTAATTGAATAGGTCATTTTTTCCACAGTGTAATGAACTATAGTATGACTAGGAAATTGTCTGTCAAAAATGACTGGAATAAAATTGTAAGCCTGACAATGCTGTTTGCCACAACATGGAGGCTATGGCCCCTTTGAGCACCTTTGGCGCTCATTGCGAGCCTGTCCCCCCGTGTAGTTTAGGGGCCTTGCGATGAGTGTTACTGCTTTGGGTTAGATGTTACTAGCTTGGATTAAGTGTTACTGGCTTGCATTAAGTGTTACTGGGTTGGGGCTCTTTTTTACTGACTTCGGCCTCGTTTTCATCCTGTTACGTTTTTTTGGCTGCCATTTTTTTTTCTCGCTTAGGCGATTTCCGATCGTGAAAAAACGCAAATATGCCTTAAATTAACTTGCAACATCACTCACAGGCTCTCTGGCTCTACCCCTGTGCTGTGTGTGAGTGTGTAAGTTAATTTGAGTCATATTTGGGGGGTTTGCAGCTCCCTCCAGTTCCGTGGTTTGGCCGTTACATTTGTAATTTTGCGAGGGCCGCAGTTGTATGTACAGGCCTCAGTCCAAAGTCCTGCGGCGCTCATCACGAGCCGAAGGCACTCATTGCAGGCCAGCAACTGCGTGCTTCGCTTCGCTATGCGAGGCCCGCAATTTTTAACATGGCGTGACCGACAATCTGCAATTACCACAACTATATATATATATATATATATATATATATATATATATATATATATGATATTTCTCGGTAATGTTTTTTTTTTACAATTGTTTTTTACTGGATAATTAGATTACAAACTAAATATATACAATAATTAACAAATTCAATAATACAATCAGTAAGTACGACTTATTATTAAAACATACAAATACTTGTAGATAAGACACGTATTAGATTATTACAAACAATTAAACAAGGAACTGAGCAAGAAATGAAAATAACACAAACTAATATAATTAATTATGCAAACAAATAATCATTCTACTTAACAAAATAAATATAAAAAATAAACACATTTAATAAAAACTCCATGGATATGGATATATGGATATATATATATATATATATATATATATATATATATATATATATATATATATATATATGGATATAGAGGCTATGCCAAGCCTCTAATACATGTATTAAACTTTTATAAAATTCCTTGATTTATTATAAAACTCTGTGTAAACCTATGATCCACAGAGACCACATTTCTATATATTTCTCACTTGAATCTCTTACTGCATCTCATAAACTCCATATTTGAAATATAATTGATTTATTTTCTTAAAATATCTGATTATTTTGATTCCAAAGGCTTGCTATGGCTGGCCTCGCCAGGCAATAAATGTCTCACTAGTATTTTATAGCTGGAATGTGACTGAATGTCTCAATCTAAATAATAATTTTCATGTATCATAATTTTGCTGCACTCAGGAGCAAGTCCACAATGTGTTGAACCTCTCCACACCCTTCTTAAAGACCTTCACCTTGTGAAATAATATTTAGCTGAATTTCCTTTTTATTTATTTTTAGTCTCCAGCCGTGTTTGGTCAGCTCCATTAAATTCAGATGACCCAAGATCCCCATTCTTGTGCCAAAAAAGTTATAAGATACAACTTGTATAAAGAATCTAAACTGTGTTGTCAAAGCCAAGACACATCTTATGGTCTCTTTTATTTGAATGGGCTGTCGGTAGATCATTTATTTACAAAGCTCTGAAGAGCATATCTAACAAGCATACCTTGCCTTGTTGGGGTTATCATTGATTTTCACATGAGTTTGTTCAAAGGACTGGGTAAGACTAATGGTACAGATTAGAAATGGCATAGCCTAACCAAGCAATACATGTCTCACTAGTATTTTATAACTAACTGGAATGAGACTGAATGTCTTAATCTAAGTAATAATTTTCATGTATCATTTTCCATTTCTTAATTTTGCTGGACTGTAGACAAGTCCACGATGTGCTGAACCTCTCCACACCCTTCCCAAAGACCTTCACCTTATGAAATAATATTTAGCTGAACTACCTTTTTTTATTGTTAGTCTCCAGTAATGTTTGATTAGCTCTATTAAAGTCAGATGACCCCATGATCCCCAGACTAAGCCTAATGGTACAGGTTAGATAAGGCATATAAATGAGGACAGGTTCGTTTGGTGGTCTGGTTACTCGATTAGAGTCCCTTGGACTTCAAGAAGATCAAATCAATACTACAGGAAATCAAGACAAACTGTTCAATGGAAGGTTTGATCATCAGAAAAAAAAAAATATATGATGGGCAGTGGATGACAGAGTAGCCTGGTGTGCTGGAGTGCATAGGGTCACAGAGAGTTGGACACCACTGGGTGACTAAACAAACCTCTCCTCATAATCTTGTCTTTATTCATTCCCCTTCTTACCTAACTCTAGCTATCATTTCACAATATTGTGTTTACTACTATAATACTTGAAAGCAAATATACACAGTGACATAGTATGATATTCCATAAATATAGCAGATCATGTTTTGACACAAACAGGAATCTGGGATAATGGCCAAAATCTTTAGCAATACCAGACATTACAAGAACACAGCACAATGAAATCAAAAATATAAATTTGAAAATGTTAAGTCTGACTTAGAGCATTATTAAGCAGAAAACAGTAATACATGTAGTTTTTAATAAGAAAAAAATACATTTTGATGCCTTTGCAGGACCCATGAGGTATTCATGATAGATTAGTGAAAGCTGTGTGTGAGAGGGCTTTTATGTTACTGGAGAGCTGTGGTTGCATTGTATGATGCAAGGAGCCTGTTTCTGGGCTAGTGAGGTGGAAGGGGTGTGGTATCAATTTCAATTGTATCAAATATCTTATCAAAGGCTATCTGTTCTCCCATTCCCCACCCTTCCCTCCAATCCTCCACTAAAACACACCCTCACTATCCAGCTCTGAAGAAATTATGTAACAGACACAAAATGGATCCCTAAACATATAATATTTTCTTCAAAAATTTAGATTTGGTATATGCTTTACAGACAAGCATCTGTTTTCTTGAACTGCAGTGGTCCTTTAAAGAGACACAGATGCACATTTTTATTTTTTTTCTAAATACAACTTCAAAATATAGGATTTATATCTATCTATAATACATTTTAAGAATAATAATTAAGAAATATTTGTCCTAGTCCATCTGTATATATTTCTGTGCATTTTCATGCATGTGCTTTGAGCAACTCATTACTGTAATTAGGAAGGAAACATAATCTTTGATGTTAATTTACAATATTATTTCCTTAAATGTGCCAGTTTTATCTTAACAAATCATATTGCATCAATTTAGTCTTGCCACATTACACGCTGTATCGGTATGCATTCTTGGCTTGATAAATGACAGGATTTCAAGACATTGGTAATTTAAAGTGATAAAAAGATACTATAGTTTAGTAAAAACATTCAACGCATTAAAAGAGTTTATTTATATAATCATATTTAGATATTAAATGCTCATTTAAATCTGGTGTTTTACTTATACTACTACACTGTTGAAGGCCAACAGATGGAAACGTATGTCTTAGCTCAGCTGTTTCTCTCATGTCAAAAATACTTCCATGGCATTTTGGAGCTGGTCTGTCTTTTATGAGAGAAGTCAATTGATATACTATATTTCTACTCTGTAGTGCCACACTTAATCAAACTTGTTTAACACTGCAGTGTAAGTGGATACCATCCCAAGTGTGCAACTCCATTAGCACTACATAAATATTATTACTATGGCGTAAGAAAAGGGTTGTTGTTCAGTCGTGTCTAACTCTCCGTGGCCCTATGGACTGCAGTACCCCTCGCACATCTATCATTATGTCTCTGATTTTGCTTATCCCCATGTTTTTCTTGGCAAGGATACTGGACCATTGGACCGCGATTTCTCTGACCTCTCTGCTATGACCGGTCCATCTTAGCTGACTCTACATGGTATAACTCACAGCTTCATTGAAGTACACAAGCTCCTTCACCACGACTAGGTAGCGATCCAGAAGGGGAAGAAAAGGGTACAACTGGGTCAAATATTATTCTTAGCAAGATGAACCAAAGGTAGTATAATCAAAAGTATTTGATACTTTTGAAACATTGTCAGAACCTTCCCACAGCAATGAACAAGAAAGGCCTAGGCCTAGGGCAGCACATTTCCAGGATGCAGCGGATGGAATAGTTCTTTGCGGACAGTAATTCTTACACCACCAGGTGGTGCTATGGCGCAGCCACACACTCCAGTGTTCTGATAGGATGCGGCTTCGAAATAGACTAGGACCAGATGTAGGGGTTAGGGTAGGATTATGGTTACGGTTAGAATTTAAGGTTACTGTAGTGGCAGATAAGCTTTACATCGTAAAAATAGGGGGCTCACAGCACGCCACTACCTGACTATGTAAAGCTTATCATCTTCCACTACCCTAACCCCTAAATCTAACCATAACCTTAACCCTAATTCTAACTTAATCACTAAATCTAACTCTCACCCTAAGAAATTCACCACAGTCTCGGCACGCCACCTACTGGCTGCTGCACGCCACTATTGGCAGGCACGAATTAGGAAAGGTACACAATCAGTGTAGGTTTACGGCTTTCATTTGAACCTGAGTGTTATTTACTGTAGTAGAGCTGCTTTTCTCCACAAACTATTAGGTAATGACTTTACTGACAGGATGCGCGATGAGCTGCAATGAACTAGGTATAACATAGGAAAAAGGGGCTTTAATAAATCGCACGGTGAGTTGGGAAGCTGTTCAGGGGCTGGGAGAGCATATCTGTCTTCAAGGCTATCCTAGAAATTCCTACAGACCAGTCTGGTTGAGGGGGATGTTGCATATAAAGAAACCCATCAAGACAGCCTACTGGGCAGATAATAAGCAATCTGACACCTTTAATTGTTTTGCAAGCCCCCAAACATTAAATAGTGATTCCATTAATGGGATAATTGCCCTGATCTGTTACTGAATGCATACGATTCACACATTTTTAGTTGGAAAAATCTATTAACCTCAAAAATATCTGCAAAGACTGTTCCAAAATAAAAATAAAAAAAAACTGCAAACTTTAAAAAGCTTCTTCTTGAGGAAGTGAATGTATTGCCTCATAGAATTAACTAAACGATCTTGATGAAAGTTCCATGGCATAGTCTTTAAAATAGAACCAGAGAACAATTTCACAAACACCCACAATATATTTATACCAAGAAAAAAGGGAACTATGTCTTGATAGCCAGCGATGGGGGAAGAGATGATTTCAAAGCTTTTCCTGGAGATCCAACTGCCAAGAGTTATTTTTGTAACAAATAAGATTTATCGGCGGGATTTATATATAGGCCCTTCCTACATAAATATATTCTAAAGAAAACTGAGGAAAGTGTCTGGATTACTGGACGTTATCTGGGGGATTTACTGTGGCCAAAAAGGTAGGAAGGGAATGTAGAAGTGGGAGCTCAACTCTGCAAGAACTGCTCCTATTGTGCAAGTAAAATGGGGCAAAAACACGTAAAAGATGACAGAGTCTTATAATTAAAACATATTCATTTCAACAACTACACTTGGAAACAGGAAGAATATTTTTAGATAAAAATACAGCTTCTAATACAGCCTCTTATTTATCATCTTTTCATGCAAATATGCTGCCGTGCTATCTACCATTTTGGTTTCTGCTGATCTACTGATTCTAGAGGAAACTCTGCATGCAGAGGAAGCTTATATCTGTAAGATAGGGATGTAGCAGCTACAACTGTTAGTGCTTTCAAGAGGACTAATTGAAAAGTTAATTAGTTTACAAGGTCACACCATCCTAAGTAGAAGACATGGAGGAATTTACTAAGCATCTCATGTTATCTACTGATTTACTATATACTATTTCCTATGGGTAAGACAGCTGTTCTCACTTATTATGGTTTATTTGGAATGCGCCAACATATTCCGTAGCGCTAACATATTCCATAGAGCTAACATATTCTGTAGCTCTAACATATTCTGTAGCGCTAACATATTCCATAGAGCTAACATATTCCGTAGCGCTAACATATTCCATAGAGCTAACATATTGCGTACGGCTAACATATTCCGTAGGGTTAACATATTCTGTAGCGCTAACATATTCCATAGAGCTAACATATTCCGAAGGGCTAACATATTCTGTAGTGATAACATATTCCATAGAGCAAAAATATTCCGAAGGGCTAACATATTCTGTAGCGCTAACATATTCCATATCGCTAACATATTCCGTAGGGCTAACATATTCCATATCGCTAACATATTCCAAAGAGCTAACATATTCCGTAGCGCTAACATGTTCCGTAGAGCTAACGTGTTCCGTAGCACTAACATATTCCATACAGATAACATATTGCGTAGGGCTAACATATTCCATAGCGCTAACATATTCCATAGAGCTAACATATTCTGTAGCGCTAACATGTTCCTTAGAGCTAACACGTTCCGTAGCACTAACATATTCCGTAGAGCGAACATCTTCCGTAGCGCTAACATATTCCGTAGCGCTAACATATACTGTAGTGCTACCATATACCGTAGAGTTACAATATTCAGTAGCGCTAACATATTCCTTAGCACTAACACATTCCGTAGAGTTACAATATTCAGTAGCGCTAACATATTCCGTAGCTCTAACATGTTCCGTAGAGCTAACATATTCCTTAGCAGTAACATATTCCGTAGCGCTAACATATTCCGTAGAGCTAACATATTCAGTAGCGCTAACATATTACGTAGTGGTAACATATTCCGTACAGCTAACATATTCCATAGCGCTAACATATTCCGTAGAGCTAACAAATTCCGTAGCACTAACACATTCCGTAGAGTTACAATATTCAGTAGCGCTAACATATTCCGTAGCACTAACACATTCCGTAGAGTTACAATATTCAGTAGCGCTAACATATTCCGTAGCGCTAACATATTCCGTAGAGCTAACATGTTCCGTAGAGCTAACATGTTCCGTAGAGCTAACATGTTCCGTAGCGCTAACATATTCCGTAGAGCTAACATATTCTATAGCGCTAACATATTCCGTAGCGCTAACATATTCTGTAGCGCTAACATATTCCATATCGCTAACATATTCCGTAGGGCTAACATATTCCATATCGCTAACATATTCCATAGAGCTAACATATTCCGTAGCGCTAACATGTTCCGTAGAGCTAACGTGTTCCGTAGCACTAACATATTCCATACAGATAACATATTGCATAGGGCTAACATATTCCATAGCGCTAACATATTCCATAGAGCTAACATATTCTGTAGCGCTAACATGTTCCTTAGAGCTAACACGTTCCGTAGCACTAACATATTCCGTAGAGCGAACATCTTCCGTAGCGCTAACATATTCCGTAGCGCTAACATATACTGTAGTGCTACCATATACCCTAGAGTTACAATATTCAGTAGCGCTAACATATTCCGTAGCACTAACACATTCCGTAGAGTTACAATATTCAGTAGCGCTAACATATTCCGTAGCTCTAACATGTTCCGTAGAGCTAACATATTCCTTAGCAGTAACATATTCTGTAGCGCTAACATATTCCGTAGAGCTAACATATTCAGTAGCGCTAACATATTACGTAGCGGTAACATATTCCGTACAGCTAACATATTCCATAGCGCTAACATATTCCGTAGAGCTAACAAATTCCGTAGCACTAACACATTCCGTAGAGTTACAATATTCAGTAGCGCTAACATATTCCGTAGCACTAACACATTCCGTAGAGTTACAATATTCAGTAGCGCTAACATATTCCGTAGCGCTAACATATTCCGTAGAGCTAACATGTTCCGTAGAGCTAACATGTTCCGTAGAGCTAACATGTTCCGTAGCGCTAACATATTCCATAGAGCTAACATATTCTATAGCGCTAACATATTCCGTAGCGCTAACATGTTCTGTAGCGCTAACATATTCAATAGCGCTAACATATTCCGTACAGCTAACATATTCCGTAGCGCTAACATGTTTCGTAGAGCTAACATGTTCCGTACAGCTAACATGTTCCGTAAAGCTAACATGTTCCGTAGCGCTAACATAGTCCGTAGAGCTAACATGTTCTATAGCGCTAACATGTTCCTTAGCGCTAACATCTTCCATACAGCTAACATATTCCGTAGCACTAACATGCTCCGTAGCGCTAACATGTTCCGTAGCGCTAACATATTCCGTAGCGCTAACATGTTCCGTAGCGCTAACATATTCCGTAGCGCTAACATGTTCCATAGCGCTAACATGTTCCATAGCGCTAACATGTTCCTTAGTGCTAACATATTCAATAGCGCTAACATATTCCGTACAGCTAACATATTCTGTACAGCTAATATGTTCCGTAGCGCTAACATGTTCCGTAGCGCTAACATGTTCCTTAGTGCTAACATATTCAATAGCGCTAACATATTCCGTACAGGTAACATATTCCATAGAGCTAACATGTTCCGTATCACTAACATGTTCCGTAGCACTAACATGTTCCATAGCGCTAACATATTCCGTAGCTCACTTTATCTCAGGTGAGAATTACCCCCACAATCAGTTCAGAACAGAAAATAGAACACTACATCATATAATTGTATATAAAATTTAAAAATGTAAAGATTGTGTTTATTTATTGCTTCTAAAATAATTTTGTAATAACTCATTCTACATACAAACTTAGTTTATCTCAAAATAAAATGTGTTTTCCACACCCCTAGAGCTGCTTACATAGGCACTTGGTACATACCAATAGAAACACTGCATTTGGGTACAGTTTTTAACCCTTTACTAACCTTCAAGGCAACAGCAGCAGAGTGCAGATATGTACGGAGCAGTGTCTGGCTTCTCCATGCTGCACAAACTGCCATTACAGATTGGAACAATGTATAAGCTGAATGTGATTGGCCAAAACAAATTGTATAGGCGCTAACACTGAAAACTCAAGAGATTTAGTAAACTTTAGGGTAAGTTTAATAATATTTATTTTGGTATTTTTTTCATGGAAAATGATGTTTTTATACACTGCTGATTCTCTTCTATCAGATGTATTCATAATCCATGAAACATAAATATGCCGTTAATAGGCTGATATGGGGAAGATGTGATATTTGAGGAACTCTTGGAGAATTTCTTCAGTTCCAGGTAGTCTTATGACTTTGATTTCAAGCAAGAAGAAACTCTGGAGGTTGAGGCATGACTAATAAATGGTGGTCTATATAAAGCAACACAGAGGATGGCCGAGACTGCATATAACTGCATATAAGTGGTAAAGTAAAGGTTATTTTATGTGTTAATATTCTACAAAACATTTTGTACATTATTAGTTCTAGTTCTTAAGATAGAGTGCCGAACATATGGGACTACTGCGTTTCTTTAAGGATTTTAAAGGGGTTTAACACATTGTGTAAAAGTCCGTTTTCCAATAAGTACTTCTTTGTAGAAATAGCATACTTGTACTATTAGAGAGGTGTGATTGATGAGAAGGGGTTTGATACGGCCTTTTAGGAGTTTGGCTACCACAGTAAAGTTTTGTAATCATGTCCCACAAATGGCATTGCTGTACTAGTTAAAAGGTACAAAGAAAATGTATTTATTTGCTGATTATTTTTTCAGGGGCTCTTAGGCTCAGAAGTGGTTACCACATGGGATTCTCACAGCATGAGGCCAGCCAATAAGGATGCAGCATTTTGGTGCACCCCCTGTGAAATCTGGAATGCATTAGCAGATGTAATGGGTTAGTGCTTGCACTCTGTGACCAGGTTAATAAGAAAAATCACTTTTTGACTGACTGTAAAAAAACGATATATGTTCTAGTCATTATAAATTACTCAGGATGTGTGTATGGAGAAATTCCATATGTTGGATGATATATAGATATTCCACTCCGTTAATTCATTTGATCTGTAATAGCTTAAGTACCTCTCTGCTTGGTTCCCCTGTTTCCTAGCAGAGGATTTAGGCTGCATCTCTCAGACCAAATGTTTTCAGAATAAAGGGATAATTGGCAGAAATAGATGTTCCTGCAGGCAGACAATGACAGATTAGTTCCATCTTTAGGGAAAGGTCAAAGTATCAATGTATTTATCCTGTGTATAGGACACGACAATGATGGGTAACCAGATTCACTTGTAGGGACAGTGGTCGCCCCTCTTAGCCAACAAAAGGTTTGCACATTCACTTTAACCCAGTAGTCTGACCCAGGGGTACGATGGCTAAGGCTACAGTGTACTCTAGTAAAACACAAACAAACAAGAAACACAGTTCAAAATGTTAATTTAGCCTTAAATTTAAACTATCATGCAAGGGCAAAACCTTCCTTCGCTCTTGCCAGTTTTTATCTACTTTGAGCATGTTGTGTTGACTTCTCAGCCAATCATAGGAGTTCATGGAGAGAAAAAACATCACCGCATATAGCCCATGATAGAGGTGGAATGCAAACAACATTTAGCTCTAGGTTCCTTGCAGGGCCGTATCTACCTTTTTGGAGTGCCCTAGGCAGTGAAGTGGAGGAGCCCCTGCGAGTGAGTACGCAAGTTACACATTTTTGCCTTTTCTGTATGTTTTTGCCTTTCCTGTTGTAACTGTCTTGTTCTAGGTGGTTACCATCTATTAGCCAGTCTATGAACTGCAACCTTTAATTTTTTTTAAGCCAGGAACCATTTTTTTAGAGAAGTGGCGCCCCTGGGCGGCTGTCTAGTTGACCTAATGGGTAATCCAGTCATGGTTCCTTGTAGCTTCCAGTGAAGGATACAACACTTTTATTATATTATTTTATTTACTTTTTCTATAATCCCTTTAAAAGAGAATGGACCCTTCTGGATCGCTACCGTGTCATGGTGAAGGGGCTTATGTACCTCAGTCAAGCTGTGAGCTATACCATGTAGGGTCACTCAAGATGGGCAGGTTATAGCAGAGAGGTCAGACTGGACCACTGGAGAAGGAACTGGTAAGCCACTCCAGTATCTTTACTGTGACAACCTTATGGATAAGAACAACTAGAGATGTAATAGATGTGCCTGGCATGCTGTGGTCCATAGGGTCCTTAAAAGATTTTCATAAAATGTAATAAAAACTTCACGTTTGTGAAATATGTAACAATTAAGGACATTAGCAATAATCAAAGCCAAGGAAAGCATTTTAATAAAATATCTTAAATTTAGCTGACTTTGTGTCATGGGTGATACCATCTTGGATTGCGGGTCTGCCAATAGCTTGAGGTGGGTTATTGCCAATTGGCAAATTAAAGTGGCAGTATTTCAAAAGAAGTGAATAGAGTTATTATCTGAATCCAGGTTTCCTCAAATTCATCCAAAGTATTTATTGCTGTTGGGAACCAAGACAAACAATTGAAAATAATAGTAACAAATAAAATGTTGTCCATTATCAGTTCAAGTTCTTCATAAGAGCATACAGTAGTTCTTTATGGATACGCTCTAATTACAATATTCACCAGTAAGTAAATCCTCTGCTCCAAAATTATCTATAGGTAGTCGGACCCTTCAGGGAATTACTATAGTGAAAAAGAGTATATTGAAATAATTAATTTATTAACCTTTATTTATAACTAGCGACTTGCCCGTCAAAAATGACGGCAATAAAATTGTAAGGCTGGGAATGCTGGTTGCCACACAATGTGAGACACTCTTAACCTTTTTGTTATCTACAAAGAAGTACAACAATTGTAATAATATTTTTTTTTTTTTTTTTAACATTAAACTTGTATTTGAAGAACTGTCAAACCATATTTTTTTAACAATATTAACCTTTTTAACTGTCAAGTATGCAGGAATAATATAACAATGGATGAATAAGTATTTTAAACCATTACATACTTTACCTATTTATAATTAATAGCCAGCAACCAATATCCTGAAGAGCTAACAATCTCTTTGGATTTTCCGGCAGCAGAAAATGTCAAGTCAGAATGTTATCACCTGAGGAGAAAGTGTCAGCAATGTGGCAAGTGTGTAGTATATATAGGCTACGTGCGCAAGACCAAACCGTTGTTTTAGGCGGGAAAGCCGCCATTTCAGAATCGTAATGTTTTGATTTGCAAGTTAGTGCTGTAAAATGGTATTCTATGTCTTACGTGCCTCACAAGCATTTTCTGTCCTTCCTAATAGTGTATTCTGGACCTCGTTCGTTCCTGGGTAAAAGTCATACGTCGCTGGCGATGTTTTGTGCTCTTCAGGGTCGTGTAGCCTAGTTTTCATTTTTTTCGACCGACATTTTTTTTCTCGCTTAGCCGATTTTGAAGTGAAGAAATTGCTTAAATTTGACTTAAATTTGCGTGCACCCTCACTCCCAGACGTGCTGTCCCCCGTGCTGTGTGTGATGTTTTTTGTTATTTTTCTGTGGTTTTGGTGTTTTTCGAGTTGGCCATTAACTTTGTATTTTTATTTTTCCGCAGGTCGTATTTTTTTTTTCTATGTCCCAATTTCCTCATCCCACGTTTTTTTTTTCTAAGTCCCGCGGCTCATATTTTTGTTTTTGTAAGTCCCGCTTTTCTTGGTTGTTTTTTACCGAGATTGAGGCGCTGTAGAGCCTCCACCTCCGCAAATGCGGAAACTCGCTTCACGAGGTCCGAATTTGCGGTCTGCAATGAGTCTTCGGCTCATTGCAGCCGACGTGGGAGCCTCCACCTCAGCAAATGTGAACCTCGCTTCGCGAGGTCCGCATTTGCGGCCTGAACTGCGTCCCTCGCTTAGCGTGACGCCAACTCACAGTTTGACAATTATAATATGTGATAATCCAACATATTCCGTAGCGCTAAACAGGGTAGACACAAGTGAAGAACAAACTTAACAAATTATGAAAGAATGTAGGGCCCTGTTATTGAGTTAAAAGTCAAGCAAACAAAGTGCTTTCTCTAAAGCACCCAACAAGGCTGAAGACTCACAAACTTACAGTCTAAAGGGTATGGGTGAGGTATAGAAAGGTGAGGTACAATGTATTGCGTAAATTTCAGCTGAAGGTGATAATTTAATAGTATTTAACTGTAACTTTGTTCATTTTTATTAGGCGATAATTAGATGTGATTTGTGAAAATACTACTTTACAGAACAATTATAAATACATTGACTATGGTATAGCTCAGGTGTTACCTGAAAATATGTATACAGTAATGGAACTAAGAAATGCTTGGGATATGCACCTGGAAATCCTGAAGAATAGCTGGGATAAAGTTTTGTGTAGATAGATTTGAGAGGTGTGATGGGTTTATAATCTATTAGCAAATTATACATTCCCCTGTATTTTGGGAACATTTAACCACACTACACTACAACTGTGGTTCACCAGGGTGGAAAATCCTACTGTAAGTTACATTTCCTCGAGGATCCAGCTTATCCTGTTGAAAGTTGCATTCCTTTAGAGTAGCGCTTTCAATAGAATGGACCGAGAACCTATCTGGACTCATGGGGCGTATTTAGGTTTATTCAACCTTATATGATTTCGATTTGTGCTCTCCACACAACCACTTGCAGCGCTTCCTTTCCTTTTTATATATAGAAAATCATAAGTTATGTGTGTTTATGTATATATATCTTGGCCCTCATTCAATTGCGATTTGGCCAATTGAATAGGGCTCCAAATAAGCACATAACATATTTTTTTAAAGAAGTTTTTAGTTAGCAAACATCTATCCAGAAGCAAGTTTTTCACTAACTAAAAACGTATTTTCAAAAAAATATGCTATGTGCTTATTTAGAGCCCTATTCAATTGGCCAAATCGCAATTGAATGAGGCCCATAGTATGTAAGACAGTGTTGAGTACACTTAGGGCCCCATTCAAATGCGATTTGGCCAAATGAATAGGGCTCTATATAAGCACATAGCATATTTTTTTTACATAATTTTTTTGTTAGTGAACTTCTATCCAAAAGCAAGGTCTTCACTAACTAAAAATATGCTCTGTGTTTATATAGAGCTCTTTTAAATTGGCCAAATTGCTTTTGAATGAGGCCCTTGGACAGAAATGTCAATGAACAAACACATTTACAGTAAATATATATCATTGTATTGCACTGCATCTTCAGGCAGCCTGCTGCCTCCTGAGTATGTGCTGCCCTAGGTCTAGGCCTAGGCAGAAAAACACCCCTGGTCCAAACTAAAATTAAAAAAAAGTCTGCTGATGTTAAATCATAATTGCATATTATTTTTTCTTAGCTTTCTATTACCAAGTCCTTTCTCTGTGTAGGAATGCAGGAGCTGGTGGGTTGGTAAATGAATGTGTTTATCACATTGCTGTCAGTGTACACTAGAATGTAGAAAAACAGATTCACAGCTCAGCCCTGCTCCACATAATGTACAATCTAATTATAGAAGTAGAATAACTTGCCTAAGGTGTCTGACTTCAAAAGCCAGTTCAAGACCATCCTCCCCTAAAACACAGGCAGAAGAGTCTGGACTATCTCCTTTAAACTAAAGCCATCTGGAGACTATGACCAAGCTGGGCCGGCATCTGTTGCAGGAAAAGGGATCCGTGTAACTGTATCTTACCGTAACATTACACAGCAGCATCTGCAAACCCCCTATTTCTCAGAGGAATTGCTCAAGAACTGTGATGTCAACACTAAGATATTACAAACCTCTGCATAGATGCATGTGGATGCTCAGCCGACACTCACTCATTAAATAGGCATTGCTTGTTTGGACAGGGGGCAAAAGACAAAATCTAACCCTTTCTGAGAACTCTGTGATGAGATGTTGCCCAATTATTTACCCTCAGGCCAAATCCTTACGAGAAAAACAGCACTTCAGTAAATCAATAGGATTTTATACGATTCTGTTGTTGGCTCACCACGAACTCATAAACTTATAAAATCTCAGAATTCCAAGAAATACAGTTATCACACTGCATTCTTTGAATCTGGGCAGGGACATGCAAATTACTCCACAATGCATTTCAAAACAGATGTCTGTGGGTAGGTCTCCTGTCTTGTGCATAATGAGCATATGCCGAAAATGAACAATGTATAAAGTGGTATTTGGATTAGAGATTGAAAATGCACTGTGAACTCATTTGCATGTCCCTGCCCAATTTACCAGGGTGCAGTGCAATAACTGTATTAATTGGATTTCTGTGCAAGAAGTTATTCCCCTGAAAATGTGCGGTCCTATCCTGCTTTGTGTGCGCCGCTGTTTGCTGGAACAGCGCGCCCCCGCCTACTCTTGGAACGCGCGTGTGCTCCAAGAGCCATTTAGTGCTATAAATGAGCTACTACGCCGGTAAGTTGTTAGGGGTTTAGGGTTAGGGGGTGAGGGTTAGGTGGTTAGGGTTAGAGGGTTATGCGGTTAGGGGGTACTACCTATTTTTCGGCGCTAGATGGCGACGTGAGTGCCCCCCGCAGTCCTAGAGTCATAGTTGGCGTGCTTCCACAAAGGCGCACATAAAATAGAATAGGTCCAAATGTGCTCCCTAGGCCGGGGCCTCATAGGTCTAGGCTAGAGAACTACTTTAAATGGGAGGTGACCTTCAATGCAGAGGAGCATTTTCGGTGCTTTACTTGAAACGGCTTAGTACAAAATGCCACGGGCTCAGACTGTACTTTGTTACTTTCTAAGAAAATTCTAATAAGACAAATAACAAAACTTTCCATAACACTTTGTAAAAAAAGGGTGCAGTGCTTATATAGGATCTCTGAGTATATACTGTATATATATTTATAGACACAAACACAAAAGGTATCGGTGCTGCTCGTGAGAGCTTACAATTTAAAACATTTCAAATATGCATTTGTTACATATAGCATTAGTAATATTTGAAATAAGAATGTGCATTGGGACTGTGTGAAAAAAAACACATTCTCCCTGAACTGTGAACAGCAAGTGGAATTGTCTTAAAAATGATCTGGAAGATAAGACTTAGAAATTAAAAGGACATGGAAAGATTATCCTTTGTTGCATTAGAAAGAGGGTATATGATATTATGTCACTTTGTGTTTTCTTTTTTCAAATAAAGGTCTCAGAGCACAAAACATATTCAGAAGTTTAACTTCTCTTGGGGGCTTGCCCCCTGCCAGCCAATGAGATTTACAGATTAACGTATGATCTCTGAATTTCCTGTTAGTTTACACAGGTTTTACTTGATATTTATCCATGCAAAAAATGTTTAAAACATGATCATTTAAATACTTGAACCAAAAATAGTTGTGTTCCATGTCCCTTTAATTGAAATACCCACTGTCTGAGCTAATGGTTTTATCCACAGCAAATAATTAATATCATCAGTGGTGTGATTGAGAAGATGCATGCCCAGATTAATAATAGTAATAATGCCCTGGTGACAGAGATATTTGTTAAATTAGTCATTATACATATTTATAGCAACTGAACAGAATTATCTTCTTTATCAGCCGACTGCTCATCTTACTTATTTGCTCTTGATAAAGTCATTACCTCAGAGGGTGGATCTTTCAAGTAGTTTTTTAGGTTATTTTGAAAGAAAACCTGGCTATAGTTTGTGTTATCCATTTTATTCTAAACTGAATCAATCCTAGGAAATTCTATGTTGTTGTTGCTGTATTTATATGCACATGAGTGGCTCACGCATATTAATTAGCTGTTTTGATGCACTAATTAGGATTACAGTCTGCTTGTCTGTCTCTGTAGTGGCCAAAATAAAGACTTGTGATTGTGTAAAAGTGTAGTTAGACCCTCTCCCACCCTCGTGCATTCTGCGATGCACATTATCGTACTGAGTCGCACATTAGAGCAGAGACGCACATTATCGTATTGAGCCTCACATTAGCACACTGAGATGATCATTATCGTAGAGCTGCACATTAGCACACTGATATGGCCATTTTCAAATTGAGCTGCACATTACCACACTGAGACGCACATTATCATATTGAGCCGCACATTAGCACATTGAGATGCACATTATCATATTGAGCCGCACATTAGCGCACTGAGACGCACATTATCATAATGAGCTACACATTAGCATACCGAGATGCACATTATCATATTGAGCCGCACATTAGCACACTGAGATGCACATTATCATACTGACCTGAACATTAGCACATTGAGATGCACATTATCATACAGAGATGCACATTATCATACCGAGGCGCACGTTATCATGCCGAGATTCACGTTATCATGCCGAGATTCACGTTATCATACTGAGTCGCACGTTATCATACTGAGCCGCACGTTATCATACTGAGTCGCACGTTATCATACTGAGGCCCACATTATCATATCGAGATGCACATTATCATACCGAGATGCACGTTATCATACAGAGTCGCACGTTATCATACTGAGCCGCACAGTATCATACCTAGACACATATTAGCATATTGAGACACACATTATCATACCAAGCTCTTTAAAATGAAATCAGCTTCCTGTTGGGGTGAGAGTCCTGCTTTAATGTACTTCCACTTCAATTACACCCAACCCCCACTCTGTGTACTTTCATTTTCATCTATAAATGGGCCCTTTTAGGGTCACTTTGATACTATGTGCAGGCTGTGCACTCTTATATAAGAGGAGCTTTAGTGCAGCCTGTCACTCAGCCCCAACCCTGTCTCCCTCCCACCTTCCTCCTTTCTGACTATAAACGTAAATAAACATATATAACCCCCCTGCCCAGGCTGCAGGTACAGGAGGCAGGAACCACGTGACTTGCACTTTTTTCCTGTTCAAATCCCTTCACCAGATGGAGCACTGAAACTGGTTTATAAAGCATGGGCAAGCTGACGTCTGGCTCCTGATTGGCCGCCGCCTCAGCCAATCAGAGCCGCGCCTGGCTAAACAATGTACACTTCTTTTGTGTATGTGTGTGTGTAGCTGGCTTATGATATTAGATCTATTTTCGGCTTGGCTCCGCCCCCTGCCGATCTATTTCTGTCAGTTTGAGCTCGGGGCAGTGGGCTGTGTGCACACCCAGAGCAGGCTGAGAGACACTCGCATATACCCAGCAGGCTGAGAGACACTCGCATATACAGAGCAGGCTGAGAGACACTCGCATATACCCAGCAGGCTGAGAGACACTCGCATACGGAGCAGGCTGAGAGACATACTGTGGCTCACACACTAGGGAGGCTGAGAGTCTCTCACACTGGGCTCCCTGCACAGGCTGGTCTTGCCATAGAGTGGATATCCTGGTATATAACACTTGCACTGACCCCCTGGATGCCTCTCTCTGTTGGATTGCCCTCTTCTTGCAGTCCTGGTGCCCTGGTCATGGCTCAGAGCTGGCACTAAACCTGAACTCCACACAAGCAGAGGATCTAATAGATGTGTGCCCAGCTCTCCTCCTTACACCGTCACTAAGGAGCCTCGGATCCCCCTGATGCTGGTGGCCCAGTAGCCCCAGGACAGGGGTGTCGGTGTCCCCTCTTCCCTCACTCGCCTCCATGCCTGGATTACATCAAATGTTAAACACCATTTACGAGGCTGATTCCGCTTCTTCCACAGATGGCATCCGACGGGGCGATCCGGGGGTGAGATACCGGGAGAAGAGCAGCACTGCGGGGGCAGGTAGGACCGGGGGGCAACTACACCTGGGGCAATATGTGTATATGTGTGTGTGTGATGTATCTATGGATGTGTGATGGATGTGATATGTGTATGGATGTGATGTATGATGTACGTGTATATATGTATATGTGTGTGTGATGTGTGTATGGATGTGATGTATGATGTACGTGTATATATGTATATGTGTGTGTGATGTGTGTATGGATGTGATGTATGATGTACGTGTATATATGTATATGTGTGTGTGATGTGTGTATGGATGTGATGTATGATGTACGTGTATATATGTATATGTGTGTGTGATGTGTGTATGGATGTGATGTTTGGCTGTGTGGTGTATGTATGATGTATGTATGTTTGTATGTATGTATGATGGATGTATTTATGATGTATGTATGTCACTTGTAGGGTACAGCACGTCTTAATAATGGTATATCCAATCTCGGAGCTTCAGGGCATATATATATACTGTCTATCTGTCTGTATATGTATGTCTATCACTATATCTGTCTCTATATATGTATGCACATCTATATATGTATATGTATGTATTTCCCAGACTATTGGGTTATCCATGTATATTATATGTGAAAAGCAAATAAATTGGTACATTTTAAGTATGCAACTGGGTAAATCACTGGCTATTACATATGTGTTTACATGAGGGTCCTGGGCACTTAGCCCAACAAGTTATTTGCTAGTATTATTAGGAGCCAGACTTCTGGGCTGTCAGGCCAGTAATAGATTATATGTGTAAAGGGACCATTTCTGATTTAAAGGGACTCTGTCACCCCAATAGAAAGTTTAATTTAATTCTAAGCAATAAAACCTGGTTATACATTGTACTATCAGTTTTCTGTACAGTAAATGATTTCTAAACTATTAAGACTTTATTTTGCAGCTCCTGTATGCTAATGTGCAGCTCTTATCCTTGAAAAGGGTGGGGGAGGGGTGTAGCTGCCAAATAACATTCAGGGCCTTTATTTTGGCAACTACAGAGACCGCCAAACAGACTGTAATCATAATTAGCGCATCAAAGCAGCTAATTAATATGCACAAGCCACTCATTTGCATACAAATACAACAACATGACATTTCGCAGGATTGAATAACTTAATAAAAAGTGAATAACACAACATACAGCCAGTTTGTCATGCCCCTTAAGAAGAGTTTGGGGTGATCAAGTCCCTTTAAACTCTCTGCATGATTCTGTAGTCAAAAAACCTCTGAGGCAATAGATTATTTTATTTCATGCATGTGGTTTTGCAACAGAATTTGCAAATGTTTAACTTTATAACTAGCGCAAAGTGCATAGCTATACATTAGCAGGGATTTCATTATATTGCAATGTGTTACACACTCTGGTGTTATTATATGACACTGGCCTTGTTATGTGACCTGCTACCATAGTCCTAGAGGCTTCTGCCCTCCCCCACCATATAGACATGATACATAAGGAAAATGGACATTGGACCCATGAACTCTGCCCATCTCATCACAAATACCAGTAAGATCGAGTCATAAAGCTGCTTGTCCAAGGACGTGGTGACAGATACAGAAGTCACACACAGGAGTGGCCTGTGACCCGTCCAGCTTACCCTGGGCTACACTGAAATAGAAACAGGATGGACCTTTGACCTCCTAAGCCGGTTCTTCCTGCCACATAGCTGCTGCTACTGTAAATTGCATAAAAATACTAAAATAGAATAGGTTTGAGTACGGCCAGTTCCCAAGAAACACAGTACTTTACTTCTGAGTAGTAGCGCTTTAAAACAAGTATTACGTGTATTGTATATGGTAGTGGTATAAATGAGTGACTCTAAAGGCCTAGGCCGTGGTAGGGAGCCCAGTATGAGCGGTACTGATGTAACCTACATGAAAATAATCTTCTTTATTTGTTATTTACAACCTGCACCAGTAAGGACACTTTAGGCAGGCACGTGAGACAAAAGCACCCGTAGTTATTTCATGTTTATCAAGGTCCAAATGTGCTTGTTAAATGCCAAGGTCCTCCCTGATCAGTTTTACGTACACACACTCAGAATTGTTTAAAGAGACTTTGTCACCCCAATAGGATGTTTATTTAGTTTTAAAGAGTATTAAAAACTGGCTATACATTGTACTGGTAGTTTTTGTTTCTACAGTAAGTCATTTCTGAAATATTTAGCATTTATTTTGCGGCTCCTGTATGCCGATGTGTAGCTAAGTAGGCTAATATGGCCCTCAGAGTGCTTGATTAGGGATTGGAGAGGGGTAAAACTGCCAGATAACATTACAGGCTTTTATATTGGCCGGATCTATCCTGTTATATGTACACACGGGAAGCCTCCTGGTGGCGGACACGCTCGTGTCCCACGTCCCGATGTACTAGTACACCACAACCCACTAAACTTAAGCCCATAACTCTCTTACCCTAACCCCCTAAACCTCACTTCCTAAGCCCCTAACCCCCTACACCACTTACCAGGCGTAACCCTAACCACTTACAGGACACTTAGACACAGCTAGATCGGGATGTCGGTGGCGCGCTTCCCGTGCGTACATATAACAGGATAGGTCCTATTGGCTTCTATATAGACAGACAAACAGTGTGTAAACCTAATTAGCACATCAAAGTAGCTAATTAATATACACAAGCTGCTCATTGGCATATAAATACAGCAACAACATGGAATATTCTAGAACTGATCTACTTTAGAAGAAAATGGATAGGATAACATATAGCCAGTTTGTCATGCTCTTTAAGAATAACCCCCGAAAAATCAACTTGATTTTGGGGTGACAAAGAGTCCCTTTAATATTCAAAATGACACAAATTAAGTTTACATAAAGGGGCATCAATTAATAGTTAATTTAGGGATATGGATAAATAATAATTTTTTTGAGACCGGGGATTTCTGGAAGAATTGGGCCAGAGTGATCCGAAATTATGTAAAATATTACTAATCATGCAGCTGACGCGGTTACTTTAATCCGCTTGATACCCCCTACTTCTGTATATTGTATTAGCACTGAATTCCACCACCTTGGACCTGGCGTGTAGTGCAGTCCGTTATATATATTTCCACCAACATTCACCCAAGTATGTAAACCACATTTTGTTGTTGTTGGTTAGTCGTTCAGTCGTGCTCGACTGTCTGTGACCTTATGGACCTAAGTAATATATTTGTTGTTGGTTGTGCTTGTCAATAAAGTTATCATAGCAAAGTTACTGGAGTGGGTTGCTAGTTCCTTCTCCAGTGGACTGCGATTTGTCTGACCTCTGTGGTATAACTTGCCCATCTTGGGTGACCCTACATGGTTTAGCTCACAACTTAATTGAAGTACACCATCTCCTTCACCACAACAAGGTACTGATATACTTGCCCTTTAATTTAAAGGTACAGAAAACCCGTTACAAAAGCATATTTTCATGATATGAAGGGTATTTTCAAGTGGATTTTTCTATTTCCTTCTTCCTTCTAGAGCCTCTTGTGTGATGTCTGAAGATGCCTGTGTGTTCTGGGTGAAGTTGTGAGGCCTGGTTTATTGTTTACTGTTTATTTTCACACTAATACACAAAGATGCACACATTAGTGTGTTATTAGTGTGGAATGTACCGAGTGGATGAGTGTATGTACAATGCAGGTAGTTGCATTTGCAGTTTGCATTTACAATCATTCAGGTATTAAACACTTCCTCTTTCCAGACAATTTATTTTTGTTCACATACTTCCTGCTCTTCTTGTCTTTCTAGCATATGTTGCATACCTGCAGTGCTTAAGTAGTTGTGCATTAATTGGAGTGCTATTTTGAATTGCTTTACCTTGAAAAAAGATATGTATATAGCTCCTATATGTATACAATAACTGGTAAATAAACAGTATGTGTGTGTCATTTAGTCATGTCCGACTCTACGTGACCTCATGGACTGTAACACACCATGCTGATCCACATGTTAGTCATGGCAGAGATACTGGAGATGGTTGCCAGGTCCTTCTCCAGTGGGCCACAGCATACAGCTCCTGGTATTCCTAGGTGGTTTCCCGTCATGGAACCAAGACGTCACACCACCCTGAAACCGAGCAGGGTTGGGCCTGGTCAATACTTGCATTGGAGACCACCTAGGAATACCAGGAGCTGTATGCTGTGCCACTGGAGAAGGAACTGGCAACCCACTCCAATTTCTCTGCCATGAATACCAAGTGGATTAGTATGACCATGGACTTAAAGATGTCCTTGTGTGTTATGGTCCATGAGGTCACGGAGAGTCGTTAACGATTGAATGGAGCAAAAAAATTATACTATAGATCCTCCAACTCCTATTTTTTGTAAATTTATTATTTCATATATTATTTGTTATAGTATTATATATATATATATATATATATATATATATATATATATATAAAATATATATATATATATATATATATAAAAAATACATGTGTATGTATGTATGTATGTATGTATATATATGTATATATATCCTAGTTAGTCTATTGCGGTGTAGCATGTACCCCAGGGATTGACAAATGTATCTCAAATTTAGGGTTCATTAAATATTTTCAGGAGCTAAAAGACGGACTGTATATAGGAATTAAAGGCATAGCCAAGTTTTATTGATTAATACATTTCTGCACTCCTTAGCCAAAAAGCCTAAGTGAATACAGCACATCTCAAAAAACATTTTTATTAATATCTTAAAATCCATCCAGGGGGTGTCTACACACGCATCTGACCCCCCCCCCCCCCCAATCAGCATGTAGCATCAGGGGAGCAATATCGCCCACTATTTACCTGCTGTTGCTTGCTCAGCCAATCCCCTTGCAGTTTCCTGTCTGTCGGCAGCAATACATAGCACATATGAGTGATACACTACATATCCCAGGCTGCTTTGCAGCACAAACAGGAACCCCAGAGTTAATTAAAAAGTCATTTTAAATTTGATGCTAACTTAGCCTGGGTTAGGAGGGTGGTAACCATGTTTTGCAACTGTCAAAAACTACATGGCATTTTGCTGACTTCAATGTTAGTGTTTAAATGTTTATTTGGGGATTTTTTCTTTCAAAAAAAATATTTGAATACACTACTAAGTCTCCTCTATCAGATGCATTCATAATCCAGCATAATTAAGCATGCCTTTAATAATTATGAGCCAGCAGTAACATTTTAGGAACCATGGATTTGTAAAGGTCTGATATACACAAGTTCGTATTATATAATATATATGTTTATTATTGTATTATCATTCTTCCTCCTATCCTATCCTGGCAACCTCTATTTAGTAGTATTTAAATAAAAGTTCAGTGCAAGTGATCTCTCCACAGAGCTGCACCTTGGGGAGAATTATACTGAGGCTCTGTGATCTATGGCAGCCATTACACTTCAGTGGACACCCCAATGTTGGGTGCGCACACTATGTAAGCAGTATAGTTTCCCCGGATTTGGGCCCCAAGTCCAATATGACGTAGACATTACACAGATAATACATTTGGTACTTTCATTATCTTACAGCTGGGCTCCCCCAACAAGCAGAGTTCAGGTTAGATACAGGGTAAATACAGTAAAACATGCTTCAAAGTGAAGCGTACTATTATTTTATTGTCCGTATCACTTTAAAATTTCATATGGGGGATATTACTCATTGCAGTTTTGCAATTAAACTTTTGGGCCTGAGTCTGTTGAAATACTAATAGTGTCTCAGATTTTGAAATATCATATGGGGTGGGGGAAGGTTCTGTATCATACATAAGAGTGACTGATTTAAAGGGACATGGAAGGTTTCTGGATTTTACTAGGTGTATAATATCCCTGTGTTCCATTTACTTTTATGTGTTTTAGTTAGAAGTTCCTTTACGCTCTGCTTTTTCTTCCTATAATCAGTTCTGCAGCTCATGAATACACAGACTGAAGTGCAGTGTTTCAAATTAGCAAATCAGTGACTTCTCTCAAGCAGCATGTTACAGAATATTGTCACTGATTGGTTACTATGAGACACTTTTTTTGTGTGTAGTTCAGTCATGTCCTGCTCTCTGTGACCTCATGGACTGTAACACACCGTAGGCACATTCTTTATGTCTATGCTTATTTACATGGCAGAGATACTGGAGTGGGTTACTATTTCTTGCCCCAGTGGGCCACAGCATACAGCTGCTGGTATTCCAAGGTGGTCTCCCATCCAAGTACTGATCAGGCCATGTTGCAGTGGTGAAAGCACTGAATCCTAACCACTGGACCACCAGGGAACCCTTGAGACACATTACACTCTGTAATATTTTAGGCAGAAGAAAAGCAGAGCTTTTAAGTACTCCTTAATAAAATAAAGTCCCCTTCTTGATTGCTACCATGTCATGGTGAAGGGACTCGTGTACCTCAGTGAAGCTGTGAGCTATACCATGTAGGGTCACCCATGATGGGCAGGTCATAGCAGAGAGAAAGAACTGGCAATCCACTCCAGTATATTTGCCAAGAATAAGCACAACCAGACACAAGATGCTTTCGGCATGCTGTGATCCATAGGGTTACGGGGAGTCAGACATGACTGAATGACTAAACAACAACAATAAAATAAGGTATATTATATTCCTAGTGAGATCTATGTGTTAGTGCAGCCTTACAGTAGCTATGAGAAGCCTTGAGATTTTGAGTATTAAAACACTGCTGGCCTAGATACTATTATGTTATCAAAACTACTTAAGATGATTTTATATAATAAGTAAATATAATGCTAATATAGACTGTTTATGAAATACTTAAACACTCAAAGTGATAATTTACCTTAAATCTCATTTGTCTAGCCTTTTGGCTATAGCCTTTTGATCACGAGTTAGTGGGACTGCAACCTGCTGCCCCTTTGTATGCTTTGTAATAGGATAAAAGGGCTGATTTCTGATACCAGCTTCTGTGCAGCTGTAGTCTCCGGCAATAGCCGAGTCTATTATTCCACTTCGAATCATGCTCAAATTTCTAAATACAGTCTCTCATGAAGAACAAAAGGTAGCCTTTTAAAAGCACACATAAAAGGCCTGTTCACACATGCACAGCAGTTTATAGCATATAATTTCATGAAATAATTAGGAAATAGATTCAGATATAAATAGTTGTTGATTGTACTCATGCTTTTGTAAAACTGTATACTGCAAACAATGGATGAAATAATCCACAATGCAGGCGTCTCCTGAATTACTTCTGGTTTAAGTTACCACGCACAAAATATTAAAGAAAATTGACACTAGGGTTTGGTTTTAGCAGGAGAATAACCAGTCTTGCATTACGAGGCCTGCTCTTGGAGAGGACGGCTAATATGGTTGGAGCCTTATCCCATTTTGATGAGAAGGCTGGGAAGTGAAAGTAATATATGACGGACTGTATTTTCATTAAACATTAATAAACTTACTTTGATGTTTGCAAATGTCTTCAGCTTTCTGGGACTTGATTTTGAGAAGGAATGCCCCTTGAAAACCATAACTACATTAGCATAAAATTCATAATTAGTTTAGACCCGTCACAGGCAGCTATAACTTTGTTTCAATGTCTGGGAAGTCCGTTTGTGCAGCAAAGCATCATGGGATGTGTAGTCTTTTTTTTTTTTTTTTACCTCCACAAGAAAGCCATGAGGAACTTGGACTATGTGAATGTCTGCATTGTGCAGCTTGAAGGTTAGTATAGGATTAAGAAAATGTACCTGAATGCAGTATTTCTATTGGTTAGTACCAGGCGCCTATGTAAGCAGCTCTGAGGTGTGGAAAACATTAAAAAAAAAAAAAAAAAATAGAGCTGTATGTGTAGATAATGAATTAATGCAATGTGTGTCTGATGTAAGCAGCATGTGTTAGATTAGAAAAAAGGTAAAAACAGGGAATCCATATACCATTAAAGGACCACTGTAGTCAACAATGAAAATAGTCACTTTTGTAAAACTACACTTGAAAATAAGCAGCATGTTTTTACATGTAATAAAATAACACAGTGTCTAATATACTACTTTTATGTGCAATTATGATGCTGATCTATTATTGTAGTCATCAGCGATTAACTTTATGAGGTGAAAGGGGACTCATTAGTTTACAAGGACACATGCTAACAGGACAGAAGCTGCAAGAAGAATGCAGTTAAGAAAATGGAAGCCTACGATCAAGAATAACTGTTTATAAAAGTAAAACATGTGGAGGCAGGGATATTTTAACTTTCCAACAACACTGCACATTATCAAGTTTTGTTATTCAAAGAAACGCATAGGAAATATATCACCACAGTTGTGTATTACATTAGCTGTAATGCTGATGAACAGAAAAACTTACAATAAAATATAAAGGACACTGCGCAGGTTTCAAAAGTAAGATGTTCATGGATTTATTTGCCTGGTTGTTTAAACAGCCAAATCACACATTTTAGTAATTAAAACCCACTCTTCTCCCACTCTTACAATAACTTTGTGGTGAGAGTCACATGTATTAAATATATTCATATTTATGGATCTCTTGGGTATGTGGAAATGTGGTTAAAGTTCAGCTAATGCTTCTCCATTCCAGTATGATCACTGATCAGCCCTTATTCCATGGGTTGACAAAATTATCTGAAGCTTAGGAGCCAGGCTTAAGCATTATATATGGATTTATATGTATAATCGCTTAAAAGTTAGGAGCCAACAGTAACATTTTAGGAGCCATGGCTGCCTGGCTCACAATATTTGTCAAGCATTGCCTTAATCAATGAGAAACATTGCAAGCCCACTCCCACCAAGCTATGGTTATTTATGCGCAGTGGGTGACATGACTGAGCACTCTGTACAAGGACTGACAATCCCAGTCTCCTGGGAGTCAGGAACTTCCTAAAATTATACTGCTGGCTCTCATATATCACATATATCTGTATGCCGACACTTCTTCCTGAGTCCTAAAACTGTAATGGCTGCCCATCATTGATCATGCTTATTATTATTTAGCCAACCTCTGGTATAAGGCATATCCATTCCAGTAAACATACAAAATAATTACATTTCCGTGTATTACTCCAATGAAGGGTACACTATCTTTGGACCCTGTACCAGGTACAAAACTGGACACTTCTCTTCCCTTTCTTGAGTGTTTTACTTCCAGCTCTTAAAGTAAATTTTACTTACAGCTCCTAAAGATATTTTTTTAAAGGACACCTTATCTGTAATAAGTTGTTTTTAGTCATTGAGTCGTGTCTGACTTTCCGTGACCCTCTTGGGCACATCTTTTATCTGCTTGTGCTAATCCATAAGGTTTTCAAGGCAAAAATACTGGAGAGGGTTTCCTGTTCCTTCTCCATTTGACTGTGATTTGTCTGACTCCTCTGCTATGACCTGCCCATATTGGGTGACCCTACATGGTATAGCTCACAACCTCATTGAGATACCTTCACCACGACAAGATAGAAGGGGATCACATATATAGTTGTCAGTGTCTGAAACGCTTACGATGTTGGTCACGATTTTGCGAGGCGAGCAGTTGAGGCACACAGGACTTGGGCTGCAATGAGCACCACAGGCGCTCACCGTGAGGGCCGCGACTGTGAGGCGAGCAGCTGAGGCAGGCAGAACTTACAACCCGTACCACTTAGGACCGAAACCCGTCCATGCAGTGTGCTCCTCGACAAATTACGACTTTAATGGCCGATCCACTGAACTCTAAGCACCTAAAAATAACAACAAATATGCCTCAAATTAACTTACACACTCACGCGCAATGTTTTGCTTATTTAAGTGGTTATCTATTGTTCATTTGTTTAAATACAAATTCTAAAAACGTATCTGACTCCTTAACATTGCTATTTTTGTCCACCCCTAAGTACACACCTGTTGGCATAAAAAAAAAAAGTTTTGTAACTAATGAATTAGAGCACTACATAATGTATGTAAATGGATACCAGTGCTTAGTCTCATTTACTGGAAACATGTGCCCGCCTATTACAGTAGTAATTCCCACTTGTTTTTATAATAATACAGTTGCACACTAGTGTGAATGAGCCTACACATTAATGAACGCGCTCTCGGGTTTCATTATTGAATAGAAATGTTGTATGCTCTATGGCTATATGATTTCAGAAAGAGGCAGAGTTGATAAAATTTACATGAAGCAGCCAGTTTATTGGCAAGAACGACATTTTGTGAGAAACCAGGAAAAGGACTATACATAGAAATACATGTAAAAATAACAAAAAACGTAACATTTAGGAGCATTGGCTCCTGGGATTTGCCAAGCACTGCCCCAGAGAATTGGGTTCCCTGATGGCCAGTGGTTTAGATTCGGTGCTTTCACTGTGAACTGTGTTTGATTCCAGTCTGGGGACCAAGGGGTGACATCACCCTGAAGCCAAGCAGGCTTGGGCCTAGTCAGATGGGAGACCACCTAGAAATACCAGGGGCTGTATGCTGTGGCCAACTGGAGAAGGAACTGGCAGTATATCTACCATGAATACCAAGTGGATCTGCATGGTGCATTGTGGTCCATGAGTTCACAGAGAGTCAGACATGATTGAAAAAAGCAAACCCACACATCCTAGAGAATTACCCACAATATTTAGTAAAGAACCATGGAAAGCATTTGACTTTGTTACATCTGAAAAGCGTTTTTGTAAAGTTATGCAGTGTTGTTTTTTACATGCAGGACCTAGAGCTTAATAAACACATCTGAATGTATAATAGCACTTGGGGACTTGTTCATGTTACCCAATGGTCAGAAATATATTTAAGGTCTGAGTATGATCGATGCACACAGAGGCATTTCCTGTTAGTCCTAAAACTTGTGTTACTTAATAATTTTTCATGCAAAAACAACTTTTTTTAAATTTGTAAAACTTGTTCTTTTAAATACATGATAGGCATATTTTGTGTCCCATGTCCCATTAAGTGCTGTTTCCCCTTTTCACATTGACCATAGACATTATTGTAATACACCAATAGTCTATTGAGAAACAAACAGATCATTGACTGTTATGTATGTAGATGTAGTAGGCCACACAACTTAAAAAAATGACATACTGAGTATTTCATATGTTTTTGACCCATTTTATCTAATGATATATATATATATATATATATATATATATATATATATATATATATATATAATGTGCCTTTGGTCAGTCATCATAAATGAAGGCTAATGATATTTGAATGGAAGACTGGTGTAACTAATTCCTAATAACCATCATCATCATCCTGGAACTGAAATATAAATAACATATAATCTCTCTTATTAAACATTATTATTTTAGACATAGTATGCTTGTAGCACTTCATTATATATTACTGGTTGATAATCACATACAATTAACAACCTTGGGAACATACATATACTATCAGATGTGCAACATGGCTCTTTGGTTTAATTGCTGCTACGTGTTAATAATGGTAGTAGTTGTAATAATAATATTAATAATATGTTGCTCAGATGATTGGTGCTCTTGTACCTATAACCTCCAGGGGATTAGGATCTTGGGGATATAATGCTGTGCTTTTGCGTTTGTCTTGTAAACAGAGATCATTTCTAGCCTTAAACTCGCATCTTAATGTCCCCCATAATGGTTCACATTATATGAAGCTAGTCTTGTGGCTATGTGATGCTGAGTGTCTGTTTACTGCTGTCTTACCATAGAAATATACCGTTTTATACTCAAGTATAAGCCTAGGCACCTATTTTACCACAAAAATACTGGGAAAACTTAGTGACTCGAGTATAAGCCGAGGGTGGGAAATGTGCTGCCCTCTGTGTCCCCCTCTTGTGTGCCCTCTGTGCCCCTTTCTTGTGTCCCCCCTCTCTCTCCTGTGTCTCTTCTCCCCTCTCCCTCCTCTGTGTCTCTTCCCCTCCTCTCCCTCCTCTGTGTCTCTTCCCCTCCTCTCCCTCCCCTGTGTCTCTTCCCCTCCTCTCCCTTCCCTGTGTCTCTTTCCCTCTCCATCCTCAACCCCCTCCTCAATCCTCATCCTCAACCCCCCTCCTCAATCCTCAACCCCCCTCCTCAACCCCCTCCTCTACCTCCCTCCCCAACCCCCCATCCTCAACCCCCTCCTCAACCTTCATCCTCAACCCCCCCATCCTCAACCTCCCTCCTCAACCTAAAGCCCCCTCCTCACTTTACCCCTCTAAATAACTCACTGGGGGAAAGAGAGACACGGGGGGAAGAGTGACTCGAGTATAAGCCGAGGGGGCCCTTTTCAGCCTTAAAAAAGGGCTGAAAAACTCAGCTTATACTCGAGTATATGCGGTAGATTGGAGGGTAAAGAACCAAAAAGGCCCAACCGGTCTTTCTATTCTGCCATTTACCAGGCACGCTTACATTGCTTAACTGTCTTTGCCACTTCCATATGCTTAGAGTATGCGTTGGGGAACTTGGATTTAGGGAAAAGACATTTGATGTAGTAAAAGAACATATGACGTTAGAGATTGTCTTCAGTTAGAAGTTTCATTTTCTTGTACTTTCTGCACTTTCTTGTATTGATACATCAACAGTAGAAAAAAAGATCTGCTCCATCTCAAACAACCGTAGCGCTATTTTTGTAGCGATACTTACGCATTGCTAGGCTTCTTCCCAGTTGAAAAGCCATGCAGAAGAATAGCAGACACCTCTGATGACCAATGGGTTAATTGAAAAGCTAAGTCTTTTTTCATTGGGCATGAGCCATCCAGTAAACAGGAACTTTCCACCTGTATCAGGGTGTCACCTTTTTATTACAGGGACCTGAGAAGTATCTGCAATATTGGGTAACAAAGCCCTTGAGGTGCTAGCAAATATATACTTACAAGATCTGGTGGAGGTTGTGAAATAAGAGTAAAATCTGTGATGAAATCGCCTTCCCATTATAACACCTGCAGATTTGTTCATCTATTTATCTTACCAATGTATACAAAAACACAACCATCAATAACGTTCACCTTCCTCAAACCACGTCTTACTTTGTAGCTTTGTAGGGCCACATTATGGCTCCAGGATGGACAGCGTAGCTCTACAATGCTTTGCAAAAGTATTCACCCCCTTGACTTTTTACCTGTTTTGTTACATTACAGCCTTAAGTTCAATGTTTTGTTCTGAATTTTATGTGATGGATCAGAACACAATAGTCTAAGTTGGTGAAGTGAAATGAGAAAAATATATACATAAAACTATTTTTTAGAAATAGAAAACCGAGAATTGGCATGTGCGTATGTATTCACCCGCTTTGTTATGAAGCCCATAAAAAGCTCTGGTGCATTTACCTTCAGAAGTCACATGATTAGTGAAATGATGTCCACCTGTGTGCAATCTAAGTGTCACATGATCTGTCATTACATATACACACCTTTTTTGAAAGGCCCCAGAGGCTGCAACACCTAAGCAAGAGACACCACTAACCAAACACTGCCATGAAGACCAAGGAACTCTCCAGACAAGTAAGGGACCATGTTAATTCCAGGTTGTGAGGCAACAAAACACGAAAAATGCCAAGGGGGGTGAATACTTTTGCAAGGCACTGTAATTGCCATCAACAACTCTAAATAATGCAATTCTAAAAAAAATAAAACAATAATTATGTATAAATATATTTAATACAATGTTTTACTTCCAAAAAATGAGTTGCTTCTTGGGTTGAGAAAAGCCCAGTAAACCTAAAGCAGGTGTCACTGGCTGCTCCCTGTATCTGTGCTTTATTTCCCACAGAGGTTTCTAAGGTACTAATTAATTTATTATTAAGGCTTTTCTTGGCTTGCTTGTTGACAATGCACCTTAATTAGATTAGTAGCAGCACAGGTCTAAACAGTGTTACATATTGCGCTACTGTTCACAGGAGAGGCTTTGTTCCTAGAAGAAGCATACTTTTACTTGTTACAGAAACTGGAGAATAGCTTCAGTATGTATGTGCAGTCTTACACCCTTACTATTATATAAGGTTTAACAACACCAAATGTATGGGCCTTTGGAGACATAGCATAAACACCTGGATTGTCTTGTGACTGCTTTTCATCTATACTCTGTATATGTATGTATATGGATATATATATATATATATATATATATATATATATATATATATATATATATATATATATATTAGTTGCAGTGCCGTTCCCTGTCTTGGATTTGTGTCCCTGATTTCTCATGAGTGTAGATTCCCACATTGCTGACATCTCTGAGAGGTGAGAAGCATCTTGTGGAAGTACTTCCTGATAAGAACTTGTATTTATGTAGAAAGAAGGATTAGTAAATGTTTGTCTCGAGTGTCACTGTGGGAGTGGAGAGGAAAGATGTGCTAGTCCCAAATGTCCCAAGATGATGACAGATACAGGTTGGATGTGTCTTCGGTATTTGTAGCCCCATGGGGCTCATACAACAGGGTTTCATTTATTTAATTAATGACGGATTAGCAATAAAATCAATGTTTGAATGTAGCTTTTAAAACTGCATATGAACTTTAGTGTTTCATGTATTAATTTAGGTCTTACTCTACAATCTGTTAGGTGTTAAAGTGTATGAGGATCTGACCTTAAGATTTTTCTGAGCAGCATAGGCTTGCCTGTTCAGATAAGGGAGAAAGCAGATAAAGTCTGGATGGATCCTTTCCAAAACTGGATAAATAATAGGGGGGTTAGAGAAGCACCTCTGCTGAAATATGGAACACTAAAGTTCAAATGTCAGTATTAAATGCTGTTTTAATGTTTTTTTCGTCATATTTTATTGCAAATTATTTATTAAATAAACAAACAAAACCCTACTGAACGAGTACTACACAGATCCTTTAATGTCTCTGCAGCTCAACTTACCTTTAATAATTCATATTACAGGACTAAGGATACGTTTCCCAGACATCACTAGTGGGTAGCTGTACCGTACAGGTAGTCCTGGAGAGTTAGACACTGGCCAGATTCACTAAAGTAAGACGATTATAGAACTCTTGAGAAACTCTATATTATGTGACATCTCCAATAGTTCTCCAGTACCACCAGCCCACCAGATGATTTCTGTGGCAACTGACTGCTAGGGGGAATCTCCTCACAAACCTAACATTTTTCAAATAAAACACCTTTTTTCAGTATTATTTTAATTCAAAGCCACTAGCTCACTAGGCAACAAAATCTGTCCCTCCACACTAAAGAAGTTGGACAGTACTGCCATAGTCTATGGACTCACCCCACATATACATATGAGCAAGCAATGCATGTATCATATTCTCTTTTGTGATTGGTTGACGTGCATTCATATTTTAGATTTATAATTTTAAATTACAAGATTAAAAAACATAATTTAGGGATGTTCTCCTAAAATGGTATAAAGATCTCCAGAAAACAGGAATGTGTTTCTGGAGGGAAGCACATGTAGAACAAACAAATAACATTATATAGAATACATACCAATGGTTATGGATCATATGTGATTATACACTGACGTTACCATATGTGCCAGCAAAGAAAGGACAGAAAATCAAGTGGAATTTATATATATTTTAATTGATCAAGAATTGACTTATTTATTGCCATTTTCAGTTATCACCCTCTGCACAAATAAGAAGGTTCAGGCTGTACCTGTCACACTGATAATATTCAGCTTTATTGCTTTCTAATCTCACTCCTTATCATACAGTGATGTGGTGCAGTGGGTAAAAGCCTCTACTTTTACAACTGTAAGTCCTCCTTCCTCCCCTTTTTATTTTTTACATTAATATTTTGTATAATCGATTTATTCATGCTTAATAGAAGGGATTCAAACATAACACATGACAGTTTAATAAGAAGAGTAGGTCAGAGTTTTATACGTCAGCCATTAATTATTATGATTCATATTATACAGTAAAAGGAATGGATTGACAAAATTTATTCATATAATAGAGTGTCTAATTGAAACATAGAAAGGAAATTTTAGGTAAAATGTATACTATCATGGCTAGGCAATTATAATTAAACGTTTTTAATGTTTAAAGGCAAAAACTAAACTAATTGTTATTATAATTCCCTAGTCCCTATTTCTAATACTTTGCCATAAGTGGGTCATCCTTTTTTTTCAATTCCAAAATTACAATATTACAATAGGTGTTTTCCCCAATAATTGCTCTTCAATATACAGAGAAGTGATTTTGAAAATAGGTGATTAAAAATGTCCTAACTTCAATATGTAAGGTAGGAATATCTGGTGACCAAGTGTTAAAAAATGAGCTGATGCGTGTTTCTGTAGATAATAGGGTGTGTGTCCAGTCATACTAAACAAGTGAGACAAACGGGTGGTGACTATTTTTATTTATTTGCATGTCCCCGCCCAGTCTCCCAGAGTATAGTGCATCGACTTTATTTTTGGGCAAGCTGAGTAGGAAATAAGTTTTAAACTCATTTTTAGATATTCAAATGTGATCACAAATGTATTATTCATTTTCTGTAATAATAAATAAATAAATATATATATATATATATATATATATATATATATATATATATATATATATATATATATATATATATATTTTTATGTATATATTCTTAATTTTTTTTATCATATAAAAATGACTACGTATAAAATTTATAAAACTGTGCCAGTCAATTGACTTCTTTAACGTTTTTTTCAATAAACAATATGCCCATTCCAGCAATTCCAAGACACAAGTTAATTATTACTGTATTATAATTTATTTAGTACCACTTAGAATTGCATCCTGCTCAAAATACTTTTAAAATGAACCTAAATAGTAATTGCACGTGAGCTTACTTACTTACTTGTGACTTTAATGTAAAGGAAAATTAAAAGCTGCATCGTCACCGTTTGTCCCTAATACCGTAATCACGCTCTGTGCTTCCTCCATATCAATATTTTTATGGTACACTTTTGAGAATAATGTACTCATGTTACCCCAGCACTGCAGAAAATGCTGATGTTTCATAAATAAAGAGTAATAACATGTTTTCATCCTTAAGACTCTAGCACCCTTGGTCTGGGATTTAAATGTGACAAGCTATAATTACTCATATGGTGACTCACAAGTTATTTTTCTGTAAGGAAAGGAAGAAAGAAAAAAAAACAATTTCTCAGAATTTAAAGTGTGAAAAAAAAATCCCTTTTGCAAAAAATACAGACAAGTGGGAATTTTCCTGTGTATGAAGAAGTGGCACTGCTGGTCCAGTATCGCTCACCACTGACATATAGCACTTCCACTAATAGCATTACTAGGTGATACTGTCTGAACCAAACCACTGCCTGCTGAACACATAATATTACAAGATTACTGAATATGTTGGGCTTGCTAATCAATATCCTCAGGCTTCTGGATTTTCAGGATCTGTACTGTAGAAAATGAGTTAATTATATAATTTCTAAAGGTGCTGTTCCACCTACCCTTCCGAATATAACATGTTAATAACTAGAAATACCAGGGCCTGACAAATCCAGAGAGCCAGGAAGCCATGGCTCATTACATTTTATTGTTGGGTTCAATTTTTGGGGGTTATTATACATATATTTCTATATATAATCCATGCCCTGGCTCCTAAAATATTTGTCTGGCTCCTAACATGGCTGGCTTCTAACTAACCTGTCTGGCTCCTAAATTTCAGATTAATTTGTCAATTCCTGAGATACACTATTATGGCATCATTCCTCTTTTTTCCTCTGTATTTCTAGCTTAACGGTATATTGAAGTGTTTGCTTGCGTTTCTAAACAGAATTTTATTAACAAGTGCGTAAAAGCTCTGTTTTCACTGAAGTGACCCTTCCAAACAATTCCTGCAATGGTCTGCCCCCACAGCTCATGCATGTCATTTTTTATATTGGTACTAGATGTACTAGCCACTTGGAGGTTGTATCTCAGTGGCATCAAAGAAAATGCCATTGAGAAACAGCATGTAAGTGACTAGTACATCTCTTACCAATAGAAACATAGTCTTAAGTCAGGTCTTGACAAATCCAGGGATCCATGGCTCCTAAAATGTTACTTGTGGCTGCAACCTTTTTAGGTACTATATTAATATTACTATATATCATTTATACCATGGCTCCTAAAGAATGTTGACTGACTCCTAAATTTCAGTTAAGTTTGTCATTGCCTGTCTTACATACTGTCTTCCCTTAGCGTGGCAATCTAACTCATTACAATTTCTTGTTGAGATGTCTTGCACAAGTGTGTGATTAATAGGCTGAAATCACATTAGGTGACTTGAAAAAAGACATAAATGGTAGACCTGCCTTTGGTTCTTCCTCATATCGCACTAATATATGGACCCGTCTACAGCATAGTGCCTATTATAGATGGAAACAGACGCAGAAGGTCCTGAGGTCCTCTACATTTAGGTGATATCCGCCATCTTCCAGTAAAAGGTCTCTAATTCAGTTTGTCCTTATAGTACCGTGAACATCTTATATGAAACTTATATTTTTGAGAAGCCCTATAATCCCCAAGCCACCAACTTCTCTTTTTATCTTTATAAAAGTGCACTTTAATGTCCCTCAGCAGGACCCAGTGTCCTTTCCCAGACGCATGTCCCCAGTACAGACTCTTGGATTATTACCAGAACAATGCACCAGAGCTCTGAGAAAAATATATTCATATTGAGGGCTCCAGGGGGGGCTTTTTTGTGAAATGTCTGCCCATCTAATGCTCTGAACTTAAATAGTACTCGGTTTGCTAAACTGGGATCTTCATCAAGTTGCTTAATCATCATGTGCCAAAAAGTAACTACGTCAATTGTTACAGGAATCTTTAAGGCTTGCCTAAGAATACTAGATAGTTGAAATAGCTGAAAAGTGTAACCGAGTCCAAAAAGTCCAGCGACTGTTTAAACTGCACTAAGGAGCTTACAGGACCTGCTGTTTATTAGGAACCGCACTAAAAAATGGATAAACAAAACAATGCACCCTCTAATTTATTACCATTTATGTGAAATGATGCTGCTTTGGTTTCTGCTTATCAACTTTTAGATATGGGAGAAGACTTTGGGTTGTCTCTGCACAATGGGAATATGGCAGCTAATCTGTCAGTGCTCTCATTAGGAGTAATGAAATGATAATTTGTTTAGAAGGACACACCATCCTGGGAAAATAGCAGACAGATTCAGGTCAGAAAAACAAGTGGAATTGCGCACTAGAGAATTATTGCATATGAACGTTAAAATTGTAAAAGCTGTATTTTTTGCTTTCTAAAACAGTTTATAAATTATATGGTCAAAACACTAACTATAAAAAATGGCCAATAAAAATAGTAATAAAGAAAAGCAAGAAGGGTGATGCCTCCAAATAACTGTATATGTTGTGACAGTGTTAGATTCAAGGGTATGTGGAAGAGCACCTTCTGGATTGCTACATTGTCAAGGTGAAGGGGCTTCAATGAAGCTGTGAGCTATACCATTTAGGATCCCCCGAGATGGTCAGGTCCTAGCAGAGAGGTCACACAAATCACAGTCCACTGAAAAGGGAACTGGCAACCTACTCCAGTACCTTTGCCAAGATAACCTTATGGATAACCTGAGACAGAGAGAGTTGGACATAACTGAACAACAACACGTGAACTCTTGTCATTGATATAGCTGACAGTCAGATGAGAGAGGGGATTCTTCCTTGTATATTTTTTATTTTTTACATTTTGTCCCTTGGTTAGTTTAAAAAAAAAAACATATAAAAATTATTTTGCATCAATGGCCCTTAGGTGTACTTTGTATCAGTTCCCCTATGGATTCAGCAAAGGAGTCTAAAAATAAAGGAACTGCTGTACTTAAAAAAATCACTTTAAATGGCCTCTTTAGTGTTTTTTTAAAGGGCTCTCTAAAGAATAGTTAGGTAGGGCCTAGTAAGAAAAGCATTTATTACACTTCTAATGTGCATTTAAACAATGAATAACTATTTTTAAGCATGCCCCAGGCGGTATGAGTAACTTATCTCCACCCCGTATGATGTATTGTCTCTGCAGTGGGAGCCGCCCAGAGGAGAATACTCTCCAAACAGGCATAGTGTACTTACAGTGTGATAGTGGGAGGTGACTATAAACTGTATTTGTGTACATTGCTAGCAGCTCATGTTACACTGTGGCCTGCAGGGTAGTCTCAAAGGTTGTGTTTTACAGGGTAGTCTCAAAGGTTTCTCAAAGGGTGGGTCCCACTCCAGAGGCAATTCATCATTCAACGGTGGAGAGATTTTAATAAAGGTTTTATTTCTTATCAAGCCCTACATAACTATTCTTCATGGATCCATTTATAAGACATCTAAGGTGGTCCTTTAAGATCATGTAAAAGCTAGAATCCAGGTGTGTTTTTTTCTCATAAAAAAAAAAAAAATGTGTATATATATATATATATATATATATATATATATATATATAAAATCACTAGTGACTTGCCCGTCAAAAATTACAGCAATAAAATGTGAAGTCTGGCATTGCTATTTGCCACACAACATGATGCTTTGCAATGCTATTTGCCACACAATGCGAGGCTGCGCCCCCTCTGAGCACCTTCGACGCTCATCGCACATGCACAACCCGTAACTTTTAACATTGCGTGACGACAACTCGCAATTACGACAACTATAATATGTGATATGTGTGGATATTAGGTAGTGGTGATTAAGTAATGTTGTGAATGGTTGTTTCCTATGCACTGTATTTAAAGTTGAATAAAGGGAAACAATCTATTTAATTATTTATTTTCTTAAAATAGATAGTTTGGCCACATTTTGCATTTTTTATTTTATATTTTTTATGAAGCTAAGCTCATGTTTTATTGCTTTTCGTATCGGTATTGATCTTGATCTTGAATCACAGCATGTGTTGATATGTATCCTTATGTATATAGCACTGCACAGAGTTCTTCACAGTGGTAGCAAGGGGTACAAGTATACTTTACTGATAAATAGACATAAATGATGTCATAGAGAATTACGAAGTGGCTTTGCCTGGTCTGTCTGCACAACTCCTTGAAAAGTGTGTCTCAAGTGTTTGAAGAAGGGAAAAAGCAATACCAGTGAGAAGAGGAAGGAAAACAAGTGTCTAAAGTAAATGGTGGTGTTAAAGTGACATTGCAGGGGTTCAAAATATAATATAATTTATAATGTTTCAGACCCACACACACAATGTAATTGAAGAGTTACCTTAATGAAACTTAATTATTGATAAGCTCCTGAGACATTGGATTATCTGAAGTTACCTGGGTCTGGACATGCCTATAGTCTTATTCTATTCGCTAATTGCAAATGCCTTGAACTCATAAATTTGGCTTTGGGTGTTTTTCTTTATAAATGTTTATATGCATTCTATTGACTTAAGAATTAATTAGTGCCAATAAGTAATATTTGCTGAATATGTAGCAATATTAAGAGTAATTTTAAGTGTGTATAAATTTACAAATTGGGCAATAGAATAGGACCCCTAGTCTTTGTTGTGTGCAGTCTACTACGCTTAAGGAGCTTATTATTAATGAAATGCAATCAGCTCTCATTAAGATAACGATTCAGTCTCCTTTTGTGGGTGGGTCAGAAAGCCTGATTGCCCAAATGGGCAAAATTCAATTTTATTTTACTGTTGGGAAATTTATATTTTTAATGACATTCATCTGATAAAGTACATGTTAATGCTTGCAGCATGATAGTGGGAGGTGACTCGAAAGTGTATTTGTGTACATTGTTAGCAGCTCTTGTTACACTACTGCTTACTACTGATTTAAGGGAGTAGGAGGCTTGCATGTAATTGCTGTATTCATTAAGATGTGTTCATTACAATAAGCTCCATGTGTATTTTGAAGTGTGTGCGTCTCTTTAATAGCGACCCAGCTGTAAATGAATGCATGCTAAACAGACTATAAGACTTCTCTATTTATCGGCATTACCGGTGGCACGTATAATGGAAAAAGAAGCAGCTGGTATAGAGCTGCAGTGATTAGACTTCATCTTAACATGGATTTATGGATATTATTCAAAACATTTGCATTTAAATAGCCTTATTCATATTTAATGACTTTTTGCCACTGGTTATAGATCTGTTTACTTTCACTGCATGTGGCATGAAGCCCTTGTTATTCAATAGAGTTGATTTTAGGCGTGCAGTTTTTGTTTCCCATCTGTCAGAAAGCTTGTGGCATCTTAACATACATCGACATCATGACATACAAACTAAAGGTATATCTAAGTTTTCCTGTTTTTTACCTTTTTCTAATCTAACACATGCTGCTTATACCAGTATCACACATTATATTGAGTCATTCTATACATGTAAAGATAAATTTTATTTAAAAATAAAACTTGTTTTCCACACCCCCAGAGCTACTTGCATAGGCACAGTGTACCTACCAATAGAAACACTGCATTTATGTATGTTTTTTAACACTATACTAACCTTCAAGCCAAAAGTGGCACAGAGCAGAGATCCACATAGCAATGTCTGGGCTCCTTCTTGCTTCCTTGTAACAAGACTATACAATCCATGATGCTTTGCTGCACAAACTATCATCACAGATTGAAACAATGTTATAGCTGCATGTGATTGGCCAAAACGGATTATGCATTTTATGCTAAATTTAATTTTAGCAGGGATTTCCAGCCGTGTTAACTCTCAAAATCAACTGCGATTTAAGCAAGCTTTATGGTAAGTTTAATAATGTTTATTTTGGTATTTTGTTAATGCAAAAAAGATGTTTTCATACACTACTGATTCTCCTCTATCAGATGCATTCATAATCCAGGAAACTTTAAATATGCCTTTAACGGACAGTCCACCCTGGCCCCCCTGCACACTCCCCTGCACTCTACAGGAAATAAACAAAGCCATTTAATATGGAATAAGCTATTTAAAGGTAAACAGATTCAGACCTCTGTTAGTACTGTGGCAATGTGCTTTTAATAAAGCCGTGATGATGACAGTTTTTAAAATACCCACAAAAAATATTTTGCATAACTAGTTCACCAGAAATAGAGCACAGCTGGAGGACATGAGAACATAATCAGAAAGGAATACAGTGAAACAGTATAAATATATATGCAGCTTAAGTGTGCGCTGGGTGCTCAGGAAGTGGCTGTGTGCTATTATAAGTTTGTCAGAAGTTGTTGGTGTAGTTTGTGTGACATTATTGTTTTTTCATCTTTTGGGCTGAGTATTTTGCAATAGTAATTTGACAGACAGGACGCGTCGGTGCTCTGCCCCACTCTCATGTGTAAGCCGGGAGAGGTAGTAGTGCCAGTCAGAGCTTGCCGGGTTCCCAGCCAGCCACACATTGAAGTCACGCTGCAGCCCGCCATTGACGTATGCTCTGCCTTTAATATCTCCCAGACTGGGGGCCCGGGTACGTCATGACAGGAAAAAAAATCATTAGTCCTTGTTCTGGTTTCTGATGAAAAATAAAGACACCCAGCAGATTTTCATTAGAGGATGTAGCCACCTCCTCAAACTTTTTAACCAATGCCCTCCCTGAAGAAGCAATGTTGTGAAGTTGTATTCTACTTAAAAGCATATTTAAGTTTCCTGGAGTATGAATGCATCTGATAGAGGAGAATCAGTGTTGTATGGAAAAAAAAGAAAATCTTACCCTAAAGCTTGCTAAATCTTAGTTGATTTTGAGAGTTAACACCGCTGGAAATCCATGCTAAAATTTAAATTCGCATAAAATTCATAATCCGTTTTGGCCAATCACATGCAGCTATAACATTGTTTCAATCTGTGACGACAGTTTGTGCAGCAAAGCATCATGGAATGTATAGTCTTGTTACAAGGAAGCAAGAAGGAGCCCAGACATTGCTATGTGGGTCGCTGCTCTGTGCCACTTTTGGCTTGAAGGTTAGTATAGTGTTAAAAACCATACATAAATAAAAAATAAAAATACCCAAAAAAGCATTAACAAACTCACCCTGATGTTTGCAAGCAGTTGCTTTTGTTAACACCCCTTGATATCCCTGCTAAAATTAGCATAACATTCATAATTATTTTGGCCAATCACAGGCAGCTAATACATTTTAATACATTGAAGCAATCTTTGATGGTAGTTTGTGCAGGTAGGAATCATGGGATGTGCAGAAAGAAGCAGGAGTGTAGATTTCTGCATTGATCTGCTGCTGGCTTGAAGGTTAGTAAAGTGTTAAAATCCGTACACAAATGCAGTGTTTCTATTGGTAGGTACACTGTGCCTATGTAAGCAACTCTGGGGGTGTGGAAAACAAGTTTTATTTTTAAATAGAAATTAATCTATACATGTATAGAATGACTCAATGTAATGTGTGTTACTGATATAAGCAGCAGGTGTTAGATTAGAAAAAGGTAAGAACTTAGATATGCCTTTTATCATATTATAATAACTATATATATTTATAATACTTCTAATAACTATAGCTTCCTTTGCTTCTTATATTTGCACAGCTAATGCTACATTACATTCTCTTCCCTCTACATCACAGAAAGTTGTCTTTGTTCTTTTTATGTCTCTTGTTAACAGATTGTACATGCTATATAAATATACAATTGGGAACTATGTAATGCTTCATAACAGTCCAGGCCAATCCTTACTCATGTGCCAGAGACGGTTGTGCGTACATTGTTCAAGAGCTTCTTGTACATTTATATAGAAAGTATTTATAAAACATATTTGAAGGACTTTACATATGTCAGCAGCCACAGAACCGAAATTAATGTTCTTTTCAATTATTCTATATCGGCCTGCTCACGTGCCAAGCATAGAAACAGAAAGCTGAGCTATGCACCATATTTAATTCCTGCAAATACCCTGATTGCAATTAGTTACCACCAATGGAAAGGTTCCTGCTATTAAAGGAATATGGAAGGTTCTCTGTTTTAAATATTAAAATAAACTAGTATTTAATTGCATATCTAAACATCATTTTATTAACAAGTGCTTAAAAGCTCTGTTTTTACTCACTGAAACCCTTCAAACAGTCCATGCAAAGGTCTGGTCAGCAGCTCATGCACACAGTGGTGATTCTATTGGTACTACATGTACTAGCCACTTATAGATTGTTTATCGACAGCATGTTTTGAAATGCTGCTGAGACAATCTGTGATTGGTTAGTACATATAGTACTAAAGAGACACTGTGTGCACTGGTTACACAGGGGAAGAACTTTGTTGGGACTATTTGGACGGTTTCAGTGATTAAAGACTGAGCTTTTAAGCACATGCTAATAACATGATGTACAGTAATGTCAACAAATAGGTAGTTTATTTTAATACTAGCGACTTGCAATAACATTTGAAGCCATGGCAATGCTGTTTGTCACACAATGTCAAGCTTTTTGTACTCTGTGGACCTTCAGCGCTCATTGCGAGCCTCTCCTCTGGTGTATTTTTAGTCCTCTGAGCAACTTCGGCGCTCATCACAAAGACAGATACATATGTCTATTTTTTTTTAAATAATAATAAATTAATTAGTTTCTTAATAGATTAATATACGTTACCTATTTGTAATTAATATATGTAACAATCAATAGCCTGAAGAGGTAACAATCTCTTTTTATTGTCCTGCAGCATATAATGTCTAGTTGGACTGTTGCTGGCCTGAGGAGATAGTTTTATGAATGTCCCAACTGTGCCTTAGTAATATGCTGTGTGCGTGAGGGCAAACCGTTGCTTTATTTGTGTAAAGCGCTACTTTAGATGAGTAATGTTGTTAGTGGCAAGTTAGGGTTGTAAAATAGCGTTGTTTGTATATGTGCTCAAGCATTTGCCGTCCTTTTGTAGTAGTGTAATTTGTACCTCGTATGTTCCTGGGTGAAAGTGGTACGCGGTTGGCGGTGTTTCGAGCGGTGCAGTGTCGTGTAGCCTCGTTTTCATTTTGTTTGGCCGACATTTTTTCTCTCTCGCTTAGCCGATTTTCTAGTGCCAAAATCGGCTTAAATTCTTGTTTCACCTCACTCCCAGACGTCCTGGCTGTTCCCCCGTGCTGTGTGTGATGTTTTTGTTGTGTTTCTTTTTTGTGTTTTTCGTGATTTTTGCTTTGCACAGTTCAGCCGTTAACTTCCTATTTTTCCTATCTCATATTTTTCTTTTCTAAGTCCCGCTTCTCGTACTTTATTTTTTTGTCCTGCGTTCGTCAACTGCTTGCAACCTAAGGTGATCCCACGTTTCCTAAGTGTTTGGAGGCTATGTCCCGTGTGTTTCATTGCTTCCACTGCTTACAGGCAATGAGCGTCTTTGGCGCTCATCGCCCAAGTACTGTGAGTTTAGGCGCTCATCACCTAAGTCGTATGCACCACGCAATGCATGACGACTTCTTCTAGTTTGACAATTATAATATGTGATTACAAACAGAGAAACTTCCGTATTCTTTTAACTATACTATACACATTCATTAAACTGTGCAGACATAGAAAGTGTATTTTTTTTGTCCAAGGGAAATAATTTCCACCTAGAGTATATAAAATTAGAGATAAATTATTGAATATTTATATCATATGTGTATATTACCTGCTGCATATTTCTATGTTTCTATGTGTATATTGCCTGCTCGAAGCCCCTCTGCCTGCAGCACAGATTTAAGATAAGTGCGCTCCACTCCTCTTAGCATCCCTCCCTACACAGTCCATGTCAATAGCCGTCCCTTCTCAGCATCCATCCCCATCTCACATAGCACCCATCTCTATCTCCTTTGCCCCCCTCTCGCAGAACCCATCATGTACTTGCTGTCATCCAGCCCTTGCGCTCTCTCACCTCTTCCCTGATACACAACCCCATTGTGTTGAACTACTCCACTTCCACCTCCTGGAGTTTCATTAGAAATGTTTTTTTAAACCGTTATCGACCTATTTCAAGCCAGGTTGGGTGTGCGGCTAAAGAGGCCCAGGGGCCTGTGAGGGAGGCTCTACACTACATAAACAAATGTGCAGTACTGGGCCCTAGTGCATTGCACCACCTGCACCACTTTTAGTTCCGCCTCTGTGTGTGAGAGAGAGAAATACGCAACAGATATAGTCTAAAATGTACTCTCAGGACAAAAGGACAGAGGTCACTTGTGACTATAGTTATTTATAGTCTGTGCTACAAGTCTTGTTAGTACAAAGTGCACCTCGACCACAACAAATCGTTGCACACAGTACCTCTGTATGAAAGAAGCAGATAAGTGAAATCTGTATGAATGAACGTCTCCAGGATAGATACAGCTCTAAAGCAAACGTGTGAACAGACATGGTCTTAGTATTGCTGCTACCTCGCATTCATTTCCCATTCTTATACATGCTACTAAAGAAATAGCATAGAATCTGATATTGTAAAACTGATTTGCTTTTATTGTCCGTTGATAACTACTGGATTTCTGTCATGTGGGAAGGCTGATTTTTACAGAAAACAGTTGGTTTCCATAGATGGCAGTTTGTGCAGAAAAGCATCATGGGATGTGTAGTCTTGTTACAAGGAAGCAAGAAGGAGCCCAGACATTGCTCTGTGGATCTCTGCTCTGTGCTACTTTTGGCTTGAAGGTTAGAATAGGGTTAAAAACCATACCTTTCTGAAGGATTTATTAATGGACTTTACACCGTAGGCCTCTAGCTTGCTTGTAGGCAGGGTTGGTCTTCTCTCAACCAAAGACGAACATTTTGCAACCACCTGATCCCGCTATGTTGCTATGTGCATTTTATATAAGATATCATAACTTAAAAAATTTGATTATTTTGTTTCTTTATTCAGAGTATCAACACCTAGATGGCTCAGTGCAGTAAGCGGATCTTTCCTGTTTTGTCCCCAACATCGCAGGGGCTACTAGATGGCGCGACAGTGGCGCATCAAGACTTTGTTCAGTTTGTGGTTAGGGTAGCTGCAGATGATCATCGTTACATTGTAAATTAGTGGCACGCACAACAGCTTAAATCTGATCATCTGCCACTACCCTAACCCTGAACCCTAACCCATAACTCTACCCTCACACTACGAACAAACTGAACAAAGTCTTGGCATTCCACTTTCGCACCTCCTACTGACCACTGCGCTAGCGGGGACAAAACAGGAAAGATACCAGTCAGCCAATAAATAACAGTATATTTTTGTGCTAAACTTCAAACCTCGACAGATTGTATAAGGCACCTCACAATTTTGCTTTGTAAATTGATACGGTGTAGCAATAAACACATTATTAGTAGTTATTAGGTCTACTTTTGTTTTTAGTGTGTTTTTAGGGTTTGGGTTTAGGGATTAGTGTAGTGGCAGCTAACGCATAGTAAAATAGTGGCGCTTACAACAGGTTAATAACAGGAATTTGATTTTGAGTGGAAAAAAAACAAGACAAATGGACAGCAATGAAACCAGAATAGTGTGGCTAAAAATACTTTTATTGCACACACCACAATGGGACTTATAAGAGCAACACCTGAGAAATACCTGAGATAAAAATGTAAACATCCACCTGGGTTTGTTCACATCATTTTTATTGACATGCCGTTGTAATTGTATTCATTGCATCAGTGTGTTCCCTTCTACCATTTAGGCCTAAAAGAAAAATGTTGGCATTGCCTCTGTTTGAAGCTCTTTGTATATGTGACCCCGAAATCCGAGCAGGGAATATCATAAAGATCCGGAGTTGTATTAAAACAAGTACAATAATCTTTAGCCCCAAAATGATTTGTCCACAGCCACATGCAGCGCTGGCAGGGCTCAGGGACTCACACCCACAGCTTTGTGATTTGAAGAGCTGTGCTGTAATAAGCAGACAACATTACTTCCCAAAGAAAGCCACAAAATCTCCTAGTGGCACACAGATTGCCAACTGTGCCTGGGATAGGCTTTGCAGACAAGCTGCCAAGTGCATTAAGGAGGAAACTGATCTTGTGTATTTAAAGAAAGCAGTCATGATCCCTAAGCAATAACATCTGAAACCAGTAATGTGTGTGTGCGTGTGTATGTATGTGTGTGCCTGTGTGAATGTGCCTGCCTGTATGGATGCATATGTTTCTGCCTGCCTGTGTGGATGCATATGTTTCTGCCTGCGTGAATGCATATGTGTGCATGACTGTGTGTATGTGAGTGCCTGCGTGAATGCATATGTGCGTGCCTGCGTGAATGCATATGTTTGCGCATATGTGAATGCATAGGTTTGCGCCTGTGTGAATGCATAGGTTTGCGCCTGTGTGAATGCATAGGTTTGCGCCTGTGTGAATGCATAGGTTTGCGTGAATGCATAGGTTTGCGCCTGTGTGAATGCATAGGTTTGCGCCTGTGTGAATGCATAGGTTTGCGCCTGTGTGAATGCATAGGTTTGCGCCTGTGTGAATGCATAGGTTTGCGCCTGTGTGAATGCATAGGTTTGCGCCTGTGTGAATGCATAGGTTTGCGCCTGTGTGAATGCATAGGTTTGCGCCTGTGTGAATGCATAGGTTTGCGCCTGTGTGAATGCATAGGTTTGCGCCTGTGTGAATGCATAGGTTTGCGCCTGTGTGAATGCATAGGTTTGCGCCTGTGTGAATGCATAGGTTTGCGCCTGTGTGAATGCATAGGTTTGCGCCTGTGTGAATGCATAGGTTTGCGCCTGTGTGAATGCATAGGTTTGCGCCTGTGTGAATGCATAGGTTTGCGCCTGTGTGAATGCATAGGTTTGCGCCTGTGTGAATGCATAGGTTTGTGCCTGTATGAATGTGCGTGCCTGTGTGTATGCATATGTTTGTGCATGTGTGAATGCATATGTATGTGCGTGCCTGTGTGAATGCATAGGTTTGCACCTGTATGAATGTGCGTGCCTGTGTGAATGCATATGTATGTGCGTGCCTGTGTGAATGCATAGGTTTGCGCCTGTGTGAATGCATAGGTTTGCGCCTGTGTGAATGCATAGGTTTGCGCCTGTGTGAATGCATAGGTTTGCGCCTGTGTGAATGTATAGGTTTGTGCCTGTATGAATGTGCGTGCCTGTGTGAATGCATATGTATGTGCGTGCCTGTGTGAATGCATAGGTTTGCGCCTGTGTGAATGCATAGGTTTGTGCCTGTGTGAATGCATAGGTTTGTGCCTGTATGAATGTGCGTGCCTGTGTGTATGCATAGGTTTGTGCCTGTATGAATGTGCGTGCCTGTGTGTATGCATAGGTTTGTGCCTGTATGAATGTGCGAGCCTGTGTGTATGCATAGGTTTGTGCCTGTATGAATGTGCGTGCCTGTGTGTATGCATAGGTTTGTGCCTGTATGAATGTGCGTGCCTGTGTGTATGCATAGGTTTGTGCCTGTATGAATGTGCGAGCCTGTGTGAATGTAATTTTTGTGCCCCTCTGTTTTTCTCTTCCATCTCAATGCCACCAAGCAGGTTCGTCCACTATTAGGTTTGCTTGAGACAAGATTTTAACCCATTCATAGGTGAAATTGCTCTTTCTGATAAAGAAGCTTACAGTAAATCGCTAGAAACTATAAACATCACTTAAATAAAGCTCTTAATCCTAACATTTTCAAGAAAAAAGTTATGAGGGTATGTAAGTAATTGGCAGTGTTTTACACTTACAGATATTTTTGGGGTTCTATGGTGTGCTTTTGATGCAAGATCACTTTCCATAAAGTATTCAGAATTTTGACCCGTTGGGGCGCTGTATACGTGAATGGCCCAGAGTATATAAGTATATAGAGTAAAAAATATCTGCTCTTCCTTTGCTTTTTTAGACCACTGATCATGCATCATCACAGAATCCAAAAGCGGGTGATGAGCGTTTTCAGAATTTAGATTGCCATTTTGCTTTTAGGGGGAAAAAAAGGTGTTTTAGTCCCTAAATAACTGCATATTTTTGATTTTATTTTTTTACTTTTATAGCAATTTTTGCATGGAATATCAATATAACTCAAACTGCAAAGACTTCACATCCCCAAAGTCATGAATATAATTGCAACTGAAATGTTAGGTTTTCTTTTAACTAAATATTTATTTATATATTTCTTCAGATCTTGTAATACATATTTTTTATGGAAAGTATTTGAAATATTTGAAAAAAAAACAAAAAAACACATCTTGTAGATTTGACATCTTTGTCAATTTCAGAAACAAGAATTACTTTACCCCCTTCCTCTGAGTCCTCTGCAGGCATACTTCAAAAATTTACTTTTTTTCACTAACAATTTTTTTTCCCTTTTTCCTGAGTTATTCGTCCGGCGTCACATTGTTTACTGATTTACTTACACTTTTGTATATTAAGTAAGTCTACCCTATTCGGAGGAAAGGGTTAGGCATGTTTTGTAATACAGAATTTTCCAGCCCTTCTAAGAAGTATCTTACCTCTGTCCTAAGAAATATATTTTCTAATGGGTAAGAGGGCATTTTTACAAATTTATCAGTTTTTCAAAAAAAGTTTGAACTTATTAAAAATTTTTAAATTTAACTTATTTATTATTAAACACCATATTTTTTTGTAGCAGAGTGGGTACCATATGTAAATTAAAAGACAGTTTAGGTTAATAAGATATATATATATATATATAATTTTTTTTTTTTTTCACTAGAAAAATACTTTTTGTACATTATGTACCGTATTTTTCTGAGCACTGGAGAATCCCTGAATGAATCACCTCCACTTTGGGTAGTGTCTTTGGAAATAAGAATAAAGGGCTTCTACAAACGTCAGTGCTCTTTGTGAACCAAAGTCTTTGTGGTGTATAAAGGAGTCATATATACAAGCCCTGGAGCACCTTATTGCTATATGTTTTACTACTAAGCTATACTGACTCAGAAGCATGGATTAATCTAATGGCATCCCCACCCCTTTGATGACTTACATGGGAACTAATCTGATGTTTAGCCTTGAAACGTGGTTGTAAAAACGTAGGGCGTGTGGCTCCATGTTTCTTCTGAATCCTGACCTGTGATAAAAAAAAAAAAAAAAAAACTCCAATTTCAGGATCCTCAGGAAAATCCTAAAAAATATGAATGCAGTTTTTCGAGTGCACTATAGGAAGTGTTTGTGTGGATTTGATATTTTTTGGCTTTGGATGATAAGAATAGGCTCAGGAAGCCAGTTTTCAAGATCTGCTCCTTGGCAGCTGGAGGTCAGTGTTTGCAAAATCTGATTTAATGTGGGAGAGACCTTTTGATCTTTTGTTCCCATAAAGTCTGAACTTTTCTATGCAATAGATGGCCTGACATGATTTGTTAGTTGTTTATTTATATTTTGGTGTGTTTTCTAATTTTATAAGCATATAACAACTTTGCTGGGGTCCAGTATCCTATTTGAAGCAAAACTGGTTTTACAATAAGTCCCTGCAGCATTGTTCATACTTCACATACATTGCAGGCCAGGATTAAAGGAATACCAACGTAATATCAAATAGTGTTCTTAATATAGCTTTTTCCAAACAATGCATATCTGATCTTTAGAAATTAATTTAATGGTCTGGCAGGCTCCTGGCAATTGCTTCCATTTCCTTTGAGATTTTTAAAGAATTCTGTTGGGTAGAACCTACTAGAAGCTTTCTTTACTGTTTCAAGAAATAGCTTAATCTACACAGGTATAGGTTACCACTGTATCAACCGTAATTTGTCAGAGAGGTTCCACTATGTTCTGCAACTTTGGAAGTTGTTGCTGAAATCTTAAAGGCATATTTAAGTTTCCTGGATTATGAATGCAGGAGAATAAGTAGTGTATGAAAACAAAATAAACATTAACAAACTTACCCTGATGTTTGCAAATTTCTTCAGGTTTCTGCCACTTAAGGTACTCCTCTGACCATTTGTGAGAAGACATGTCCCTTGAAAACCTTTGTTAAATTAGCATAAAATTCATAATTTGTTTTGTCCAGTCACAGGCAGATATAACATTGTTAAAAATTTCAAATGAAGTCAGTTTGTGCAGCAAAGCATCATGGAATGTGTAGCCTTGTTTTCCCCTGAAGGAAGGAAGCAAGGAGGAGCTCAGACATTGATACGTGGATCTGTACATTGTGCTGCTGTTGGCTTGATTGTTAATATAGGGTTAAAAATGTATCTGAATGCTGTGTTTTTATTGGTAGGTACACTGTACCTATGTAAGCAGCTCTGGGGGTGTGGAAACCATTTTTTTTTATAAAATAATATGAATGTGTTTAAAATGAATCAATGTGTGTTAGATTAGGGAAAAACAGGGAAACTTGGGTAGACTTTTTTAAGTTCAATTACAAAATACATCTAATAAATTCCACTTAATTTACATTTTCTCTTATAATGTACTATGAGTGTTTATTTCAGATTTGTGTTTTCTCAGAACATTCATATAGTGATTCTCATATCTTTAATTTAGGAGTGCATGAATATTTTGTATTATTATACTGAAGCAAATGTTTCCCAGGATCCATTTACTATAAGTGGCTCTGCATCAGATGCCAGTGTGATTAGTAATATGTGATGAACTGGTCACCCTTCCAGTTGTCTGGACATTACATTCACATAAAATATGTTTCCCTGTGGTTTTATGTAATTCCCCTGTCCAATTGTAAATAAAAAGTTGTAAATAGTTTTTATGCTTTATTTGTGAATCACCATTATATTCATTACCATTCATGGTATCATTTTGCTATAATTCATAATAAATAATAAAAATCGCAGCCTCACTTGTATAGTACTACCCAGAACCCTTAGTAGCAGCAGCACTGATTGGGAGCACTTTATCAAATGAAGGCCTAGCAATGTCGTATGATAAAGAGTTGCAGAGCTTTACATTGCTGTCAGTGATGCTACTTTGTGTATTTTTTAGTGAGATATATATATATATATATATATATATGTGTATATGTGGTGAACTACCGATACTACTATGTGTATTTTTATTAGTGATATATATGGTGAACTACCCACTCATAATTTCCACATCACAGGCTGAGATTCCGCTCCATGCTGATGATAGCCAGTAAGCTTGAAACAGCTGTACATGGATTGGATACTCCGCCTGTGTTTATTCCAACCTTGGCTTTGCATTAAAGCTGTGTAATACAGCATGCATAAGCTTAAAGGAAGCCATGTTTGATAATGGCTACGGAATGAAGAGCGAGGCATTTGTGGGCACATTTGTGTGTCCCAGCTCAACTTCCCAGAATGCAGTGTAATAACTGTTTTTCTTGGAACTCTGAGCTGGAAGCAGGTTTTTTAACTTTAGACATTCAGATGTGAACACAGATGTACTTTTTATTTATATATATATATATATATATATATATATATATATATATATATATATAAAATCACACATCTGGAAATTCAGTGTCCATTTCTCATATACAATAATGTGTATTCCTTAGCTGGAATAACTTGTAAGTCAGGGAGTACCTGCTACTTCTTGCCTTTTTCTGCCAAGGTGGAGCAGAGGCGGCCCCTGTCTTGCTGGGCTTGTCTGTCTGGTGAAGTGGCATGGGCTGGCCCTGCATAGGGTGCTTAGAGAGGCCTAGGGCACTGTCCCATTTTCAATGGGTGTTACCTTTTCCCTGCCGAAAGCATGGGAAAAAATCTCTCCAAATCATCCAGGCCCTTTGCTGTGATGGGTGGGGGACACAAAGTAAAGCTTGCACTGCCGCTCGCAGGGCTTCCATGCTGCCTGTGTGTATGTGGGACATATGTACCTTCAGAGTTATCAGATATTAGGGGGTTTCATATCCAGGATCTGAAATGAAATGAGAAAAGCATAGCTATTTCTGCGTGCAAGGTACGTTCTGTTCATTAATATGCAAATGTTTCCAAGCTTACTGTAAATAAATAACGTAAATAATTACCATGCCAACCAGAGTGCTCCATTTTACCAATCCTCTGCCAATATAATGTTATTTATATTTAATTCATAGAACAGGAAAATGGTTAAAAATAACATTTCAAGATCAAAAGGCTGGTTTGAAGTAAATTGTACAAGTAAAATATTATATTTTCTGAAATATTACATTTCCTGGCATTACTTTGTTATGAAAGCTATGCCAAAATTAATTTACATGCAACGCTTTTCTTTTATGTTTTATTGAACTTTCATAATGATATTACACACATTTTAACCTGTAAAGAAATTTAAATAATGACTTACTCTTAATAAAGGGTTTATAGGCAGTTCAATAGCATGTTTTGGGGAAATATCTGGTCCTATAAATGTTATCGAGAATATATTTACTGAAATTCACTTAAAGGAAAGGAGAATATTTTTTTAAGAGGGCATTTGATTATGTGCCACAGTGTGTGTTTCTTTTTTTCAAAGGTCTCTGAGCACAATAATTGAGATCTACAGATTAAAGCATGGTCTCTGTTTGTCCTTTTAGTTTCAATGAAGTTTTTTAACATTTTATTATTTTTGCATACAAAAAAACACTTTAATCATGTTTAAAAAGTGCTATTGGAAAAAATAACTGTTGTATTCCATGTCCCTTTTTTATAAAGTGCCAATATTTTACCCTACAGGTTCTATGTTATTCTACTGAACTTAATAATTAAGTGTAGTATTGTGTTAGTCTTGGAACAATTTTGGTGGAGATGATCCTGAGTGGGATTTCATTTCTAGCTTTCAAGGTTATAACCCCTTCCTCCAACAGGGAGAACTTGCTTTGAGGAAGGGGCCATGATCTTGAAAGCTTGCAATCAAACAAGCCATTAAAATGGTGTCATCCACATTGAAATAGTTTTCTGTTATTCAGTAAAAGTGAGCAAGATCTCTCCGGCTTGTAGCGAGACTCCATAGAGAAACATGTTGGTAAAATGAAGTCTCCAGGGCCCCATTTGCCCACCAGTTCTCTAGACGGAGACAATACAACAACCTATGTGTCTCCACGTCTCCCTGGTGTATCAGTACATTTATATGGTCTTTCCCATTATCCAGTGCCAAGCATCCACTCTCCATCTGAGAGAGATCAGACAGCTGGGAGCTGAGCTTTCCGCATTGTTCCAGTGGTGAATATGGCAGCAGTGAAACTCGAGTTGGGGAATGTACCTTGTTCTGACCTCTCGGGCCTGCATTTTCCGCATTCCTGTCAGCCAAGACCCACAGACATTACGTTCAGCTGGTGTACAATATATTCAGTTTTCTTCCCTACGGTATTTTACCAACAGAAATTTCCGAGAACATTTCAAAACAATCTCAGAAAAATAATGTGTTTTTCTTCCTTCTATTGAAATGAATTTGCAGTGTCATTATTTATATGTCTATTATTATAAGTCCCTATGGAAGCTCTGTTATTAGAATGCATATTTTTACAGCACATGGTTTCTTCTGTATATTAAGCATTCATATGACTTTTCTCATGTTATTACATGTGAGCCAGAGTCATGTTAAGTAGCTAACGTGGTGTCGCATGTGGGTGTAGGTTGTATTTGCATACACAGGACACTGGACATGTACTAACAACAACAGCTCAAAAAAACACTCAATTTGTGCCAAAATAGGTGGTGAGAAAATTGTCAGAGGAGTACCTTATGTGGTACACCCCTTTATAACATACCTGTAATTAGGAGATTAAAAAAAGCAAGTGAACAAGTAAATGTATGGCAGCATTGCCTTAGTACAACCCTGGAACTGTCTTGTTACTCATACAACTTGCAAGAATAGTTTGGGGCATATGTTCAAAGGCAAATATTGCATTAGCCTCATTAAAAACAATTTTGGGACTAACCTAAAAAATAATTGTGGGTTTCTTCTTGAGATCTCACACTATTTTATACTTAAAAGGGTATCAACTTGTATTGTATTACTACATCACTGAGACCAGCATATACTGGGTCAGAAAAATCATGCTCACCCAGGCTCCAAAATGTGTGTGTGTGTGTGTATATGTATGTGTGTATATGTGTGTGTGTGTGTATATGTGTATGTATATATGTGTGTATATATATATATATATATATATATATATATATATATATATATATATATATATATATATATATATATATATATATAAAAACAGTTCGGTCTGTGGGTGGGTTCATGGATTGTGCATAATCCAATCCTATGCTTTGCTTAAAGCTGTGTAATACAGCAAGCATATGTTTCGAAAAAGCCATGTATAAAATGTTTTTTTAGATTCAAAGAGTAAGGTACATTGCATCTCATTTGAATATCCCCGCCCAGTTCCCCCAGAGTGCAGTTCTGGGAAACCTGACCAAGGAATATGTTTTTTAACTAATTTTTATACTTTCAAATGTACTATTTATTTTCTGTACGGTGGAGGGCTTATTTTACTCTTTTGCTCACCATAAACTAAAAGATTATATCACTATACAAACTCCTAAGATTTATGGCTTGCCTCTGCTCCCCCGTGTGGATGCCTCCCATGTATATGATTTAAAAATATAAAGGGTGGCATCCAATTAGAATCACAGGGCTGAGATGTGCATCTCAGAAGACTGCAGCATATTTTCTATGAAAAGGATTATCATTAATTGTAATATGCGCGACATATTCCATCGCGCTAACTGATGTTGCAGCTCTTGCGCCCATTTGATACTTTTAGTGAATCTCCCCCATATCTTGTCTAATTCGCTGCCTTGCCACAAATTACACAGATAATTTTCAACCCTGCTGTGATCTATCTATCTTTTTCTATTTCTCTTTATATTATTATTATCACCATTTTTTGTAATCCGCCAACATATTCTGTAGCTATATACAGGGGTGTTTATATAAACTAATCTATTATCTCTCTCTTTCCTTTTATATTTATCAGTGTTATCTCTACCTTATGTAATAAGTTTTGAGGTTTTAGATTGTGCTTTTTTGTCTGTCTTTTATTTGCTAAGGATGTTGTGGCCAAAAGCCCTGCCCTCTTCCTTTGGATGTTGTTTGGTATTAGCCCCTGGCTAGACAGATTAAATACAACCTCATGTTTTAGTGCGTGCTGTGGCTTCAATAAGGAATCCCACATGGTGGTCAGCTTTATATCACATTACCTTTTTCTTTTTCTTTTCTGTTGCATTCCTTTGCACTATATCACTTTTCATGTGATTTAAAAATAAAACCTATACCTCTTAATTACCTTGTTCGTTTGTAAGCCTTTTTTGCAAAGGGATATTTTTGCTGTATTATTAAATGGCTTGAAATAATTGCCAATTAGTCTTTTCATTTTAGCATGATTGTGCTGTTAATTATTACTGCGTCTGTGACATAATACCATGTTATTACTTTAATCTTTTATTAATTAAGTCTGATGAAATGAATTAATTATATAATACATTAACACATTTGTTAATAACTTCTCTATTACCTATCTATTGATCAATCAATCTGTCTATCTATCTGCCTATTTATTGATACATATGTATTACAAAGAACCCCTTCTGGATCGCTACCTTTTTATGGTGAAGGGGCATGTGTACCTCACTGAAGCTAGGAGCTATACCATGTAGGGTTACCCAAGATGGGCAGGTCATATCAGAGAGATCCACTGGAAAAGGCAATGGCATCCGACTCCAGTATCTTTTTCCCAAGAAAACCATATGGACAAGCACCACCAGAAACAAAGACAGGTGTGCCTGGCATTTTGCGTCCATATGGTCACCAAGAGTCGGACACAACTGAAGGCAAAGAAAGTTACTTTTTTCATTGCCTACTAGTGTCACCTTGCTGAATTTTAACCTCTGTCTCAACAACTCCTTTTTATTTTTATTTTTCTTTGCCTTGAAAATCTATTCAGTTATTTTTTTTAACCTCTTTTATGTATATAGATTGGTGGACTAAAATATGTAAAACTTTGGATTTTCTAGGAGCCAGATATCATTTTAAAGAGCCACTGATTGCATCTACTCCTAGAGGTACATAATACATTAAGTACATATTAAGATTTGCATGTCTATATTGCAGAGTAAATGTTGCTTATATATAAGTAAAACATACAGCAGCATATTTCTCCAAAGAGGAATATAGACAGATTGTTAGATTGGAGTATAAAGGTCAAGGGTTAAAGTTCACATGACCCGGGATTATGTTTCTTTAATACTTATTAAGACCCTTACTGCCCAGGGGGCAGGAAATGTTGATTTAAGATGCACTTTTGTCTCTGGTAGTAATCTAAGAGTTAAAGGAAGTAAAGCGCAGGCCAGTTGGGTTGGTTCTTGACAGCCTGCGCTATTGATACCACTAGAGGAAATCTGAGCCGTGAGGGGGGAGGACAGGATACACCGAAATAGGACTCACAATACACTGGGCACCCCCTAGAAACTTCGTCATCCCCACTGGTACTTGGAAGTGCAGTCTTTACTCTGTGCCTCTTTCTTGGAAATGTTCAAGTATGCTTACAGATGTCTTGCTATTTTTTTAAGGATTGTGTAACTCTTTGAAAGCTCATTGCGCCTCCCTCAGAATACACTAATAACCCGGGTCCCTCTCGTAGTTTCAGCAAAAAAGGGTTGTGATTAATCAGGTTATCAGTAATACCCTATGGGGATGGAATATCTTACTGCCCTGTCAATGGAAAAATGAATTCTTTCTATAAGACTCCATCCCTGTGGAATTTCCACACAGAGAAGAGTGGATAAACAAAGCTGATAATGGATAGATGATGGACACTACCATTTTTCTGAGCATATTTTTTAATGGTTATTTTACCGTATTTGCCGGCGTATAAGGCGACTGGGCGTATAAGACGACCCCCCAACATTGCCACTCAAAATCCTTTCTCAACCTCAACCCCCCTCCTCATCCTCAACCTCCCCCCCCATCCTTATCCTCCCTCCTCAACCTCAACCCCCCTCCTCATCCTCAACCTCCCTCCTCATCCTAATCCCCCCTCCTCACTTTACCCCTCTAAATACCTCCCCCTCTCGCTTTCCCCACACTTACCTGCTTCTGCTCCGGCCTCCGCTCCTTCTTGACCCAGCGCGATTGTGACGTCACATGCGCGCCACGTCATTAGCATATACCAGGTGCCATGTTAAGGGAGAGGGCTTCCAGGTCATCTCCAAACATTTGGTGCATCTAACCCAGAGTTTACAGACCTCACTGTATACATCTCCCTTCAACTGGGCTCTATAATCGACGCTTTGGGTAAGATGAAAAATGTGTAAGTTTGCAATATTTTTTCTCATAACTGTGTAATAGAGTCACACATTGTCTTTAGGCTTTAGGGATATTATATTATTGTTACATAGTATTCCATAGAAAATTAAGCATTTGTTAAATATCTTACGGCGGATGTAATTTAACATTATGCAATCTCTGTATATATACATACCCAACAAGTTTCATTGATATTTACCTAAATTGTTGTTATATTTAGAAACTACTTAAAGGGACATTGATGGTGCCTTGTTTTTAATATTAAAATAATCTACCTATTGATTTGAATATCTAAACATAATTTTATTAACAAGTTTTTACTAAGTGAAACCTTCCAAATAGGCCCTACAAAGGCTTGCCCCCTGTAGCTCATACACACAGTGTTTCTATAGGATGTAGTTAATTGTGTTTGGCTGTGAGTCTCGATAATGCACCTTATCAGATTAACATGTATCAGTTTAGTAAATCCCCCCTATGTATACACTATTTTGTGAGATTTGTGGGTCTAGGCAGAAATAGCCAACTGTTCTCACTGGGGCACTTGTTCAAGTTTGTAGCAAAATAAAAAATATTTTATTATTTAAGAGATTATGCTTTACTGTGGACCGCCATTGTTTGCTCTACTTTCTGTCCATTGGGGTGAGATGTTTTCGATCCTGTAATACTGGAATGCAATATATAATATGTTAAAATGGATCCACAATGGAATGCAACTTAAAATAGGATCACAATTAATACATGCTACAAAATCCTTCAACAGTTGAGCTTAAAATGTAAAGATATTTTTGTCTGGGTTTCAGAATCCCATTAAAAGGCTTCATTTACAGATTTTCCAAGAATGTCACTCTTCTTTTTTGATGAAATCTATGTATACTTTGTACTAGATTTTATGTTTTATGATGCATCCTAAAGAATTTGGTACCAAATCCTATATGTGTCAAACTTATATTAAGAGGTATACTGAGGAGGATATTGCTTTCCATCCCATTAGCTGATACATCATTTGAAATGAACAGATCATGCATGCACCAACAGACCAGGATTTGTGGATATCCCTACCTAGTATAGGGGTGATAAACGGCAACTTTATAAACAGTGTTTATATAGGAAATCTCCAAGTGTGACTTGAAGAATAGGCTTGGTAATCACTGTTCTCGGGACATGACTATATTTATTACGTGAGAGATCTGTCATTAATTGAGTAAAGTGCTATTCTATGGACGTTGTTCACTAAACCGGAATCCTTAGAGATGTTGTGGAATTTTGAGGAAACCCAACCCAGATGGTACAGTATGACAAGTCACTTAATACGATGGTATTCCTTTCTAATTTTGTTTAAAGTATTTCAAAACAAACAAAAACTATGTTCGGTAACTTTTTAAAAACAATCTTAAAATTGTTAGGAAACCTGTACTAAAACTAGGGAGGTCCTTTGATCCATGGGAATCCCAGTCAACTCATGTCAAGGTCCATAATCCAAATGTATGTAATGGATGCCGACACATATATTGTATGGTAAAGGCATTTGAAAATGATTTTTAAGGATACCTGAAACAAGGACTGATTTAACAGATAGCATATGTAAGCATTTGAGAGCAAATTGGTAAATGCAGTGAGGTAGTGGAGATGGCCCAAGGTCTTAAATTGGACTTTACCTGCACTAAAGTGTTGATCCCCCCAAAATAGACTCTGTAGGATTTTTTTAATGACATTTCTAATCAGAATCTTATTCGACATGCCGTCTACTGAGCTGTAACTTGAGCTGTGTATGTTATTGCTAGTACTAATCTTGAGTTGCTAAAGGAAGTTCTACCATATTGTGCTCAGTGACCTTTTGTACTGTGTACTTTTCATAATCTTAAGGCACGATCTGTGCAAATTTTTTTATTGCACAAGCTTTTATTTCTGATTTCATAATTTTTCAGATATTTCCTAAATACTTCAGTATATGACATTGCAGCCCCAACCATCACCAGTGACTTGCAACAAAGGAAAACCTGCTACGTCTTGTTAATTCTGTCAGATCTCCAAAGACACAAATAAGCAACCAACAACCTACTCCTTGATGTGTCTTCTACAATTACAGACGCATAATTTAATGTCCTTTTATGTGGAAATGATGTAGTTTCCTAATAATTCCAGTGTAGGCACACCTTAAACCCCCTCCACCCACTGTCTGGGTTCAAGTGATTAAACGCCCATTACTTTTCTACACTAAC
>CM050164.1:391549296-391651796 GCA_027410445.1 Discoglossus pictus
AGTAGAATGTAAATATTGTTTACTCCTTTGTGTGGCAGTGCTAGGATGATCTTAAGTACATGTTTGCTTTAGTACACTGATTCTTCTGTATGTATATGCTTTTGAATCCACAGAGGGGAAAAAAGCATTCAAATCCCTTTATGTATAAAGCAAGTGAATGACTAACACGTCTTTGCACTAATCTTTTCTGCATGCTAATTTGTCATTACACTTTACTTGTGCAGATTCTTTCATTCTCTAAGCATAGTGTTAACACTCAGTTTATAGTAGGCCAAAGAGCATCATCCTTCATAGCTCCTTTACTTCACTATACATGGCAATAATTCTGTTACCAATACACAGGCATACAGTGATAGATAGATGGATGGATGGATAGATAGATAGCTAGAAAGAATAATCATAGTATTGTAATATAAAGTATACCTTTTATCAAGTCCGAAGATATATGACTTTATACTGCAATACTCTGATTATTCATCTGTAATGCTGGACGTCCACGGCTACTCTACTCCATTTAAACAAGAACAACTATATATATATATATATATATATATAGTTCTTGTTTGGCCGTTCAGCCAGGTCTGACTCACTGTGACCCTATCGTTTGCAGCACACCAGGATTGTCTCCGGTTGTGCTTATCCACGGCTACTCTACTCCATTTAAACAAGAACAACTATATATATATATATATATATATATATATATATATATATATATATAGTTCTTGTTTGGCCGTTCAGCCAGGTCTGACTCACTGTGACCCTATGGTTTGCAGCACACCAGGATTGTCTCCGGTTGTGCTTATCCACAAGGTAGCCTTGACAAAGATACTGGAGTGGATTACCAGTTCCTTCTCCAGTGGACCGCAATTTGTCTGACCTCTCTGCTATGACCTGGCCATCTTGGGTGACCCTACATGGTATAGCTCACAGCTTCATTGATGTACACAAGCCCTTTCACCACGACATGGTAGTAATCCAGAATACGAATAAAAATGACATCCTAAATTGTAACATAACTAGATTGGAGTAGGGACCTCCCAGGTCTCTTGCACCAAGCTGATCCATTTATATCATATTTGTCTTGTACTTGTATTTCTACTTAACTTAGAATTTGCCAATTGTACCCACTGTATTCTACTTTGTAAATAGCGCTATGGAAAATGCTGGCGCTGTATAAATAAATAAATAATAATAGTAATTGACATGGGTAATTTCTTTACCCATCTCGTGGATCTTTTTCTCCTCCTTAGTGATCATTTCTTACCACTTGCTATCCTAACCCTAATTCTCTGTCATGTCCTACACCAGTGCAGTGATTCCTAAGCCTGGTACTAACAGACTAGGATTTGTGAGTAACTTTTCTTGAACAAGTGTGTTAATCATTGGCTCAAAAATAAGGAAATCCTCAAATTCTGGTTTATTGATCTGGCTTGTAAAACTGCACTATGGTGTCATGACACCTTGGTTGACAAAAACCTAGTTATATCCAAAGTGGAATGAACTAGTCTGACCTTAATAGCGTTTGGCTAATTCTAGGAAGTCCGAAAACATGTCACATGTTAAGTGCAAGCTTGTAGGAAACGTCTTGCAGAACTTACTACCAATTAGTTCTGAACATCTGGACTGCAGCAGATATATGTAGGATGTAGATTATCTCAGCATTTTATTTCATGGAAAGTCCCTTCTGTTTATTTTTGCCAGCTCGATCCACAAGAAATATGCAAAGTATCTTAGTATCTTTTGTTGTGTCCGTCCCAAAGTGTAGCAAAGGTGATACTTGTATAGCTAAGTGACATAAAAAGAACTCGGGCTGGAGAAGTAACCTGAGCTGTGATGAAAGCCTGGACTGTTTCTTTACCCGTCCATTGTCCTGTCGCCATTACAGTACCGCTCTCTGTCTGTGATTGAATCGCATGATAGGCTCCAGATAATGCTATTGTTACATTTCTGGTTATAACCAGAAAAAACTGTCTCCTCTACAAACATGCAGGGAAACACATAAAGGCAATTTTTTTTCCATAAAAAAATGAGTTTTTTACACAATCCTTTACAGAATATGTCCTAGCATTTAATCATTTCTTGTGATGTCTTCTTTCCTGAATCCGTTCTAGTGATACACCTATAGTTTATATACAATATCCATGAATTAAAGAGACACTAGAATGGTTCAAATATCATAACTTTTCAATATAGTAAAGATTATACGTAACTTTTCAAATTATAGTGATAACAAGTAGATCTTTTATGAGGGACTTTGCACTGAAAATGACTGAATTTCCATTAATTTTAGTTGCTATCTCCTCACATATTTTGTGGAATTTACTTTAATTGTGCAGCAATGAGGCGGCTGCGGGGCAGTACACTCTGACGTCAGGGAATTTCTTAAAAAATAAACTTTTTTAAAAAATTGCGATTGATTGATTGATCAGTTGTTTATGTCAATATGAAATCTGGACCATGACACTTTTTTTAAAGGCACATGGAAGGTATCTGGGTTCCACTAGGAATCTATCATATCTATGTATCTGGTTACTTTTATGTACGATATTTTATTAAGAAGTGCTTAAAATCCTACAATTGTACTTGCTTGGATATGCCCTCTGTAGCTCCTGAAGGCACCAACTCTGAAGTACATTGTTTCAAATTAGTCATTAGTCGACCGTCCCTTGTATCATGTTGCAAAGAAATAGTAACTGATTGGCTAGTATGTGACACTGCACTGGAAGAACAGCAGAGTCTGCGTCTTCATGAGCTATAGATTGCAGGCCCAAGCAGGTAGTATTTGTATGCTTTAGGCAGAAAAAAAGAGCTTTTAGGCACTTCTTAACAAAATAAAGTGCATAAAAATAAATTGATACATAGGTATATTATATTCCCAGAAAGTTTCCATATCCCCTTCTATTTCCCATGTGGATTTTGAAGTAGGATCCCTAATGGACGAAATGAATTGTCTTTTTTTGATTGGACATATAATAGACCCCAGGTTTGCTCTGTACGGTATATGATTGTATGACCTTGAAGCAGTTCTTGGTTACGCTCTCTGTTTCTACAGTTTTGCTATATTTACGGTCTGTTGGTCTCTTGTCTTGCAGTGGATCTTACTGTCCCAGTCAGCTCAATCCTGACTCAGTCCTCCCCCATGGACTTTCACCTTGTTCAGCGCCTTGGCCAGCGCTCAGACACAGCACTCCTGGCTCAGAAGCAGAACCAACAAACTCTCTTCCCAACCATCTCCCAGCACCAGCAACTGGACCACAAGATGCGGGTATATTTATTATAGGGGTTAGATTATCACTTGCTGGATACAATCTCAAATTACAGACACTGTTTGCAGGACTATATTCATGAAAGCTCCTTATTTAGGAAAAAGAACATAAGATCCTAGTTTAATTTCTGCAGATTATAAGAACACTTTAGTAATCATATCAGAATTACATAACTATCTTTCTGATGTTGCGTGAGATAAGCTTTTTTTAAGCATATAATCCAAAGGGTATTACCAGCATTTTTGGTGGATTCCTTAAGGGGAACTTTTCCCCAGGTGAGAAGATTACTTCCTTCTACCATATGGTATTGTATAGAGCTAGTTAAACAATTTGCTGACAACATTATTTGAAATGTTTTTTTTTTACATGAATTCGTCCCACTTTGTTGAATCTTATCTAGAGTAGTGATCTCATGATAACCATAACTGTATGTAGCTTTCTATCACTGTTGTCAACACACTTACTTCCTTCTATTTCCATACAGAAATGTTTATTGGGTCAGTTGTACACTATTATGCAATTATGGGCTCTTTTGTCTTATAAATAAGTGTCATGTAGTAGTAACTGACCTATCAAATAGTTGCAACAACATCAAGATGGGCATCTCTCTAACGCCCTTCTCTTTTTCTGTTGGTGCACATAGCTGAGCATGGACGCGGCCTGTCGAAATTCAGACCATGGTCGTCAAGAACAAAGTTTACGGCAATTAGTGAACAAGGATAAAAGCAAATGCAGTAAGAACACCTCTTAAACTTGTTTTTTTTTTATTATGTAAAAAATGACCATATAACCAATGTTTTGGGATGTATTCAAAGGAGATGAACAACCGAAAGAGATCTTCTAAATAGATTCCTGTTACTTTTGAAGTTATGGTGTATATTCTATAATAAACTATTCAGTATTACTAAAAAATAGAGTAATATTGAATAGAAAGCAAAATAGAGATGCCAAATCTGTAAACAATGAATGTCTTGACCACTGACATGCCCATTGGTAACGGCAGATTACATTATTGTTTTATACTGGAGGTTCCTTAGAAGTCTCTTCATTTCCTAAGAATTACTTTTCATTTATTGGAACAATGTTGTTATTGATGTGAATATAAACCTGTGTTCAGTTATCCTTTACCACTATATCAGGAAGGCACCTTTGGTAAAGCTCTGAAGGGATCTTTTTCCTCTAATACTGGATCTTTAGTGAGATTTTCATCTGTGTGTTCTTAAGTATATCTATAATGTTCCTTCAAGTGATTGCTGCTGTGCAGTCATTGTGCAATCCTAGTATGCCCTCTGCTGCTTATTGTTGGATATGTTCCCTTACACGGGCTCCTTCACAGTTGGGTCAGTTATCCCAAAGAGATATCATTCATTTATAAAAGACTTTGGATGATTGAGAGTGGCACAGCATATCTTGCATTCAGTATTGTGAGGTTGAGACTAGTACTTTAACTTTGTATTTTTCAGTTTTATCGTTGTGTCACAGTGCATTTAATAGTTATATAAATGTGTGTCCCAAGCCACCAACTGAAACCAATCTTAATTTTGGTCAAGAGTATTTTCATTGCCAGTGCGTCCATTAAAATAAAATACTGTAAGTGTGGACTACAGTGGACAGGGGTTATATTTTTTGGGGAGCCACAGCACCTGAATTTTATCTGCTGGCTGATAAATATGTTTCCAAAATATAATGGGACTCCATTCCAGAAAATCTTCCTGTGACCTACGTTTTTAGATATTTTGTCCATCCATGTTAAACAAAAATACGGCATCTTCTGAATTTCCTGATGACTGAACAATATTAACTAAGCTATTTCTCAATGGTTCTGACACAACAGATTTATAGACAAACAAATATATTTCGTGATATATCTTGGATTCATTGTGAAGTGCCTGTGTATTTAATTTTTAAAACATGGGTTGACACATTTAACAGATATTTAAGAGCAAGAGTAGTCAACTAAAATTATATTTACGAGCCAGGTGGATTATATATAGAATTATATAAATAATCCCTAAACAGTTGGAAACCAGCTTTAAAATGTTACATGCCATGACTCCCTGGCTCCTGGGATTTGTCAGGCCCTGAATTATCTTAACAGATCTCGCCATTATGTAAAAAACTTCAATCATTTTCTTCATATAACACCAAATAAATTCAGAACATTAATAGAAATATTTTACTTTTTTTTGATCAGATTAACTAATTTCTTTGCACTGCAGGCCACGTTTTTATTCTTGTATAAATAGCAAATGTAGAGCAGAAAATAAAGCAAGGAAATAGAAAGCAGTTTACTGACAGATTGTGTGATTTTATTTAAGATAAAGCAGTAAGTGTAATTGTATCTAGGCTAGTGGTTAGCAGATATGTGCTATGCAAGGTGCCAAAAATAAATGAGCTTTCTGTCTGAGCAGCGATCGGTTTTTAGACTATTTTTAGTATATGTGAATTTTATTGCACATCATAACCATCTACTTTGTAGAGATCTGTTTGCTTTTCAGTTTTATGTAATATTATAATAAATAAAATTCCTCCTAGGCTGTAAATTGGATTTGTTAATGGATCATTTCTGATAAAAGATCATGTATAAATAAAGTGCGATAAATAAAAAAACATACATTGCATTTTGTGTTTCTCTTGAAGGAAAATGTTGTCCCATATTATATGTACCCTATTTAGACCACTACAGTATAAAACTCTACCTAATTAAACTACATGCATAGTTAATAAGCTTAAGTATTGTTTTCATTTTTTACCTTATTGTCAGTACTGGTCTTCTTAAATAGCATCATACAGTTGTGTCCCTTTAAGCATGTACTGGCACACCATGTATACAGTAAATAGCACGGTCCTTCCATAACCCAGGAAGAAACAACACAATACATAACCTGTTTGTACTACATATGCACATGTCCCTATCAGAAGTCACAAATAACAGCAGTTTTTGTCCGTAAACACATTTTGTTAAACAAATAACGCGAGTGCTTACATCTTTTGTGTGCTTAAATCCTTTGTGTTTATTTTGTGTGACTCTAGGTGCCATGGCGAGTCCGGCTGTGAAGCAGAAGCTGTTGGCGATGATCCTGAACAAACAGCAAATTGCACCAGATCGTAATAATATTGCCAACCATAATAACCCTCCAGTAGCTTACAGGTACCTCCCAGCTTCTCATCTTATTAATATTATAGATACATATGTTTTGGATAGCAAGTGACAATCATTGATCTCAAATGGATCATGAGTTTCATGTTGTGTGAGCATAACCTCTTATTTGGTCATTCTTTAGGCCTCCTGAGATCATTGAGCAAGAAGCCCCTCAGCCTCCTATCCTGAATAACTTCATGCCTCAGGTCTCTGCCAGCACCTGCAACCCATCAGAGCATTTCCCACTCCGCAGGACAGGTATGGCGCTATCTAGAGAAATGCTCTGTATCCAGACAGTGAGGCTAGTCTGTTTCTGAACTAAAATCTTAGCAGAACAGGAAAAAATGTGTCTTACTCTTCAATTACTGTGTTCGTGTTTGACTGGAAAGGTCATAGGGCCCATTCATCTTTAAATACATATTTTTTTATTTTTATAAAGTCTACTTTAGTTTCTATTTTCATTGATGAGCTTGAGGGTTACATTACTTGTTTTATTGAAGACATCATTATACATATTACATGATTTCCTTAGTTTTTTGTTTATTTATGAAAGATAACAGAATAATAAGTGAATCTGCAATAGAGAAAAAGTGGGCCATATGACTGGAATATGAACACTGTAGCTTTCACCACAAGTCAGTCCTACTGGTGATCTCTCTTTAAAGGGCCACTATAGCAGCTCTCATGCAATTGGGTTTCATTTGTGCATTTAGTAACTGATCTGCAATTAAAAAAAAATATATATATCCATATTAGTGCCTTGGGCTTCAGCAGATATATTTTTCTCCACCTACTATCAGGAGTTTAAGGGTTGGCAGAAGAATTCCCCAGGAGCCTGTCCCAATAGGAGTCCCATCCGTTATGCTGTTATTAGTCTTTATCTGTCTCCTCCCTTGCGGTAGAAACTATAGGCAAACCCAGAACACTAGAAACAATAAGAAGGCCCACCTGGGCAGATACTCTCCCACATCCTAGACACCATGGGCCTCATTCTATTATCGGCCTCAGCCGTTGCGGGGCCGCAAGGACCGGCCGCAAGCTATTCTGCTATTTTATTCCCCTCCGGCTGGGGCTTCCGGCAGGCGTGCGGCCGGTGCCTTGCTATCTCTTGCGGCCGCTCGCGCCGGAGGAAAGACTTTGATCTAAAACGGCCGCAAGAGTTTTGGCCGCAAGAAAGCCCCGGTTGCTATTCTATTGCTCCGGGAACCCTGTCTGCAAGGCTAAAAGCAAGCCGCAGCTTACTTGCAGCAAACAGGTCCCGCTAGCACCAATTAAGCACATAAAATAGCTCAAATAAAGCCATCCTGCACTTTGCGGAGTCTATAAAGTGATATTCGGTTTTAGCAAAAATAGCACATAATTATCCTATACTCAAATCCGTAAAATAAATTTTTTTTAATATACGTAAAATATCCATGTAAAAAGTCCAGAGTGCTTGGAGCACCTCAGACCCGCCCACGCCGCAGCCGGAAAATAAACAGTTAATTTGAACTCGGGTTTGGGCTGATGTGCAAGCTTGAGAGTGGGTTACTTTTAATCCTCATGTCCCCCAATATGATCCCTAGCATTTACAGAGCTGTACAGTGCAGGCTTGAATTTATTTTTTATTTTTTAGATTTCAGAGCTTACGGCCGGTTCCAAGATATGCGGCCGGCCGTAAAAGGAGATCCTTGCGGGGCCGTATAATAGAATCGCGAGTTAACAGAACCCCCGCAAGGAATCGCAGCCTTACGGCCGATTTACGGCCGATAATAGAATGAGGCCCCTTATATGGCCCTGCTAGTTTTTGAACACTAAAATTGAAATTGAAGTTTTAAAAGCTAAACTCAATTTTTTTTCTTGAAATACTAATTTTATTTAATCATTCACCAAATAAACGCACAAAACCCTACTGTATGACCAAACATATTGTATGATCACTACAATGGCCCTATAACTCTGAAGCCTCATAGAAATGCTGGGTTAGATCACATTTTAAGCAGGTGTCAGATCTTGCTGGCCATGCCATGCTGGCTCCAAACTGCATCCTGAGAGTAGTCCCACCTGTACATTATGGCCGCCCACTACTTCATATGGGTGTAAATTTCAGAAACAAGCACTTCTCTATATTGTCCCTGCAGCCTCTGAGCCTAACTTGAAGTGGCCCTGCAGACCCAAGAAGTGTGGAAGGAAGAACCCATTGACCCGCAAGGAGAGTGCCCCGCCTGCCGTCAGGAGGAGGCCTCCAGAGACGCAGGGTGGGTGTCTTGTATTAGATGAAGTTAAAAGTCTTAGCATGCACTTTGGGGTGAGATGGTCATGACCCCTATCATATTTTGCAACCATGTTTGCCACTTTCTGCAATATGTGTGTTTGCTTGAGTGTGAGTAAATGCTAGCATCAGTATGTGTGTATATGAGTGAATACAGGGATCAGTGTGTGTGTTGGCACCACTGTATATATGTGTGTTAATGAGTGCTAAGATCTGTATGTTTGGCTATGTGTAGGTGTATGTTAATGGGTGTTTCTCTATATGTAAGTACCGATGTCCCATATAAATGTGTGAATGCCTGGGCCACTCTCTATGTATGAGTTCTGGAGTTAGTATATGTATAAGTGCTAACATCAGTATATGTGGAAGTCTGCTGGAGCCAGTGAGCATACGTGCTGACATATCTGCGTGTTCTTTAACATTTGAGACATTTCGATTTATACACAAAATTCCCTAAGATTTATATGTAAAATATTCACTTTTGAATTTATTAAATTGCATTGAATAATACTAACATATTTCAGCAGGGAGTGAAAGTGCTGTTGTGCAGATCCTAAAACCACAAAGGAAATTAAGTGTAGAAACATAATCTTTATTTTGTAACTTAAGTTTATAAAAATGCAATGAGCCAGGACCACTGGTTTTCCATCAGACGCGTTGGGACTTGCAGTAGATTCTTGTCTTTCATAGTGTTGAAGAATAATATATCATTTGTTTCCTTTTTGTGATTTTTGCCTGTTTTTCCCTTTACAGATTCTTCTCCAAGCAGTAGCAGCACCCCTGTGTCAGGCTGCAGCTCTCCGAATGATAGTATCCCTGCTGAGAATGGAAGCCTTACCTCCATCCCAGGAGCCACCTCTGAGGTAGTGGACACTTCTTTACACGATACTGTAATTGTAGACATTATTTAGGATCCACACAATGCAGCTTTTTTTTAAAGAAATCAATTCCACTCACAGGACAACGTAAGAAAATAGTGTAGTGTGCTCAAAGCTATATCTAAGTTTCCCTGATTTTACCTTTTTCTAATAAAACACATGCTGCTTATATCAGACACACACATTACATTGAGCCATTCTATACACATACAGATTTATTTTATTTAAAAATAAAATCTGGTTTCCACACCACCAGAGTTGCTTACATAGATATCTGGTACTTACCAATAGAAACACTGCATTTGTGTATGGTTTTTAATGCTATACTAGCTTTCAAGCCAACAGCAGCACAGTGCAGAGATCCACAGAGCAATGTCTGGGCTTCTTGCTTCCTTGTGCAGCATACTACACATTCCATGATGCCTTGCTGCACAAACTGGCATCAAAGATGAAAACAATGTATTAGCTGTTAGTGACTGGCGAAAAAAATTCTGCATTTTGTGCAATTTTTGCAGGAATTTCTCAAAATCAACGGCTAGTACACTCAAGATTTAGAAAACTTTAGGTTAAGTTTAATAATCTTTATTTTGGTATTGTTTTTCATGCAAACAAATGTTTTCATACACTACTGATTCTCCTCTATCCGGTGCATTCATTATCCAGAAAACGTAAATATGCCTTTAATCAGCCCCTTTTATGCAGGCTAAGGGAGGGGGCAAGTAAGCTTGTGTATTCATGGCTATCAGCTAGAATGTATACTATATATTATGTTATACTATAGAATATATATATATAGTATGTATACTATAGGGCGCTAATTTGTAAGTATAGTACCTGTGGTTTCTAGAGATTCCACACACAATTTTATTAGGAGAGGGCTTGTGAGAAAGTAAATGTGTATGGTTACATTGTATTATGTTACAAATATCTCAGTTTCTGTGGCTTTTGTTCTGTCTCTATTGTCCATAAAATGGAAAGTCCATTCTCAGGATACAATACATACTGTACAGGTAAATCATACAGCAAATAAATAAAAAATAAATCTCCTTAGATAATTGTTGGGAGTCAGAATGTTTCTTCTTGATACACTTAGAGAACATTCAACTAAGATTTTTCGATCCTGTTGTTTACACTTTATCACCTTCTGCTGACTCTTCAGGAAATGTTTTATGATTTTTTAAGAATGCTTTTGCATGTGTTGCCTAGATTCCTTGAACCAGAAGACAAAGTTCTCTGTAGATGTAGCATCACAACCTTTCTCATCCGTTTGCTTAACAAGTGTCTATTTTTTAGGGTGAAATGGATCGCAGAACATTGCAAGGTTTGGTTCATAGAGTGCCTCTCCTGAGTCCACATCCCACAGTCTTCATGCAAGCGGGAATAGATGGCCATGACGGTACAAATTCCCTGGCTGCCCGACTGCAACCACTCATCATCCTGGAGCCCTCAGGGTCACATACTCCACTGGTGGCAGGTGGGTAACACTATAATTAATATCTAATACAGTGGTTTGCAGACTCATTCATGGAAAATCCATTTTGAGTTAATTTAACAACTGTACCTGGTGTCGATTATTTTAAAATAAATAAATAATCCCAAATGATATTGTAATGAAATGTGACATTTTGTTGCAGATCTTTGGTTTACATACAATTCCTTTAGGCTCCGACATATAGAAGACAAGCCAACTAGAATGGCATAAGAAAATAACTCCAAACGGGCATCATCAGAAAGTAACACTGTTTTTGGGAGTATTTAGACCCACTCTTGCTTACATCTCACTCCTGCTACATAATGTTTACTGTCTTTATTTTATAAAAATGAGGTTAGGCAAATATTGCAAAACAAGCTCACATAATACAGACCCCTCGGAAAATGTAATCTGCTTTTTAAAGGATATGAGTACAAGAATATTTGCAATAAAACAAAAGTGTTTATAGGAATGAATCCATAAATGGCTAATTGATAAGAAAAATGAAGCAAGTTTACAAAACACAATGGTTCCTTCTTCAGAATTAGTTTTATAAATAATACTTGAATTTCACACCATATTTTTATACAGGTTTTGGACACAAGAAATAAAATAGAGAGAGGAGGAAGGCTAACATGGTAACATAGGGCAATATTCAATTCGAAGCCCGCAACTCGATCGCAGACAGCCGAATGTCTGCGAGTGTGTTGCGGGCTTCCGTTCGTCTCTGATTGTGATGCTAGTCAGTTGCTCACCGCAGCAAGTCACGGTCAAGCTAAAACCATAAACCATGCACTAGTTCAGTTCAGATCAGTTCAGGGCGGGAACATGATCAATTCAGCAAGCCCGTAACCGCCCATTTTGAATCAGCCAATAGAAATTGAGACTGTCATTATTATGGCAGTAAAACATGGAGGTTACATGTCAATAAGTTGGTTCGGGGGTCCAATATGCGATCAGACTCGCAAACCCGCAAAATAAAGAATTATGAAAATGAATGCCAATGCTGTTCTAGTCCATATGGGTGGCCGGATATGTATTAACTCATTGATACCCAAGATCGATTTAACCCCCGAAATGAGACATAAATATAATTTTAATTTCCTGCGAGCTTGAGACGATTATGCAATTAATTCTAATGTCTGTCATCGCTTTCCCCGGTATTTACAGTGCAGTATTGAGTTTTTATTTGCATTCAGTGCTACGACCTCCTTGCGGGTCCTCTCTAGCACTCGTTGGATTTTCTCCTTTACTTGCCATTTACGGGTGTGAAAACATTTGCGGCCTTGGGGAAATTGAGCAATTTAATAGGGATTTGTGTTTTTTAGCCTTGCAAAAGTGAGAGATTAAAGGCTTTGGGAGGCTGCAAGTTACGAGCTTAACCATCACCATTTTTTCAAGACCATAACTAGGAAGCCGATCGGAGCCCTCAAAAAGACGCAAATTGAATAGCACATTATGCTTGCTACCTCACTTAGGGGCTCCCGGATCTCACAATAGCTCAAATAAATATGGCCCATGATGTCTGTGACTTCAAAATATAAATACAAAGTACAAATAGGCAATGTGACACTTTTCAAAAGCTGTATTTTAGCACAGTATAGTGTGTAAAAGGTAGAAATGCTTTCAGCTAAAATGATACACATGACATAAGAAGCTTCCTCCACTGCATAGCCTAAAATGTATAATCTAAACTGGCACCCTCTATACACATGCTCTGTAGCCTTGTCTGTGCCGGTAGTTGCTCCTTCCTGTTCCCCTGACACACATACAGGTGTACACTTGGGACAGGATGGTGGCTGGTACTGAAGGCTTCTGATGTATAAGCTCCTCTCGCTGGAGCTGTGATGAACAGAAAGCTTGAAAAGATAATACATGTTGTATATTAAGCTGACTAGAATAATATAATTATATTGAAGCTCTTTTTGGTGTTTTAACTAAAAACAAATATTTTACATGGTCTTATGGACAGCTGCTGCCCCTCATGTTTAAAGGAAATCTGATCGTAAGTAAAGTGAGATCATTTATAACATTAATGCATATTCAACAATGTTGTAAAAGCAAATTAATTAATAAATGACTACTGAAAGCCTACTCATAACATTTGTAAATACCTGTGGGGGGTATAAAGTAGAAGAATAAAACATGCACAGAAATTAAACACTGTACTTCATAGGTTTTCTGCCATCTTGTGGTCATTTATAGTCATTGCATGATGCAAAATTAATACAGATATCGTGTGCAGATATAGGCCCCGCAATTACTGCAGCCAGTAACGGAGCCCGTAAATGTTACTGATATTTAATTGGCTATATTTTGCTGCTCTCATTCCGATTGCGAGTTACAGGCTCAAAATCACTGCAGTTGTCAAAAATGTAACTCCGTCTTATCTCCTCCTTTCAAGCCTGTAAATGTTACTAGTGCTAAAGACACAAAATCCATATTTAATTACAACAATTCATCAAGCACGCAATCGCCTGCAAACCCGTAAATGCCAAATGTATCAAAAAATTCTATGAGTAGTAGAGAGTACTAAAGAACACCTGTTTGTAACCCTTCTAAAGCAAATAAAAACACAATACTGTAATTTTAAGATACGAGGAAAGCGATGAAAGGCATTGGAATAATTGCACAACAGTCTCCAGCTAACAAATCTGCAATTACAAATATTTTTTTTTTTTTACGTTTCATTTTTGTGTTCTATCGATCCCAGGAATCAAGGAGTTAATACATATCATGGAACCTGCATGGACTAGAACAGTTGCTTTATTGATTTTTATTGATTTCTAAATTTCTGGATTACAAATCCGACATCTAAACAATACAGTAATTGATTGTAGCTTAAACGCCATGTTTTACTGATGTCATGATGACGCTCTCATTTACTATTGGCTCTGTCTAAATTGTAACTTACAGGCTTGCTTAATTGATCATGATCAGGCCCTGAAATGCTATGTATGGGTTCATGGTTTGCATTTTGGGGTTGTGAGCCTGTAATTACGGGCTTGAGAGCCTGTAATTACGGGCTTGAGTCAATTAAATACATCTGTATATGTAACAAATTTCTAAGCCACAGACAAACGGTCAGTATAAAAGTAATTACGGGCTTGGAATTAAATGGGGGCCATAGTGACCAATTTTGCATTTACTGTACACGTCAAAGGCAAACACCACCTGGATGTAACTTTCTTTTATGTTACAGAGCACTCTTAGAGAAGCTTAACTTTCTATGTAAAGATTATGAAACTTGCCTAGTTATCCAGTTACCCCTCCAGGTTTGTGGATTGTGGAAGATGTGATTTTACATTTCATTTTTGTCACAGACACTATGGGCCTCATTCAATTGTGATTTGGCCAATTAAATAGGGCTCTAAATAAGCACATGGCATATATTTTTTACAAAAGTTATTAGTTAGTGAACTTCTATCCAAAAGCAAGGTCTTCACTAACTAAAAACTTCTGTAAAAAAAATATGGTGTGTGCTTATATAGAGCCCTATTCAATTGGCCAAATCACATTTTAATGAGGCCCTATGAGTGCTGAGCTGGTAAAAAGATGAAGGTCTAGCGCAACCCAATCAAACTTCTCATTTAATACACAAGTGGCAAAACGTTCTCTTTAATACACAAGCAAGAGCAACCTATTGTACCATTGGGGTCAATACAAATATCCAAAAATATATGTGGATGGTCACATCACCCCTACCGTGATCGGATCATCTTTCTATAAAAAATAATTATCTGCTTCCTTACCTAATAAATTATGAGATATTTTAGTCCGGACCACTGGCAGTAGCAGAGGACCTCTACCTGGTGCTTTGCACCTGCGGCACCTGCAGTAGCTCATCACTGGTACCATATATTACAAATAATAACAATATTTAATCATGATGTCATATTCATTTGTAATATTGCTGACTGTGAATCTTAAACTATTTTTTTTTCATTTGCAGTCCATGGCCTTGCTGGTTCTGTGCAGTTTGCCCACTCCCTCATAAATGCTGAACATTTAGTAACTCCAGGCCACCACAAACCTTTAAGTCGCACTCGATCTGAGCCTCTTCCTCAAAATCCCAAGACACTCCAGCAACAACTGCTGTATCAGCAGCACTATCCAATATTCCCAGAGCATATGAAACAACAACGACAACTGAGCAAGGTATGTACTGGGGGCCACTATCTCAGTCTTACAGCACAAGGAAGAAAACATACATATCAGAGCTTCAATCAATCCATACAATGGCATTAGCAAATAGTCATGGGTGCACTAAAATATATTTCAGTTTAGTGCTTTTTTTATAAGTGCTTGTTACTATAATTTAAATTATACTATATTTGGACCTTGTGTGCATCTCTCCTACATTAGCATTCACTAGCTGTTGTGTTTTTCAGTTTGGAGGGAAGAAAGACAATTTTTTTTTGTCCATTTAAGTTTATTGTAATACAATCATGCAAGACATCTGAAGTACAGCAAATCACACAATTTACTCCTAAGTGTATTATCTGTAGCCTGGTAAATATGACTTATTTGTTATCTTAGCGTCAGGTAAGGACAAGTGAGAGGCCAAGATTATCTCAGATTCCATCAGAAGAGATGGATGAGAGTGGTTCTGTAAGCGAGCGGCCTTCAGAGATGGGAGCAAATGCTGCAAGAGCTCGGCCGGAGGTATTGCGAGTACAACACGATGCACATGGCGCCAATCATCCACTGGTCCAGCAGCAACATGGCTTCCTCCAGCAGGTATAATGACTTGGCTTTGTCTTTTCCTGCATATTACAAGGCTACATAGGGGCAAAAATGGGATGGACCTTTTTTGGCTCCTCCATACTTTTGACCACACATTATATATGTTTTCATAGTTGTGTATGATCCTATAAATACAATTTAAAAAAATAATTTGGGATATAGTGTGCAAAATAGTCTGCACTTTTTCAAATAAACAAACATATAAATAAATTAAGCAAATTTTAGTTTAAATGGACATAAAAGCCATACATCTATTATTATGCATTTAAAATAGCACATTTTAAAGATTACAGATGTTAAAGGGTTATACTGTTCTTTTTTATCCCTGTAAAAAACGCTTTTGGAACAAAAACAGGACCTCCCTCTAGCAAACTAGGGTTTTTAATGGCATTGGACCAGTTGGTCTACTGATACAGGTAAAAAAGTAGGATGTTCTCCTGACTGATCCAGATGTGCTCATACAGGGATTTAAATGTAATTTGTAACTCTTGAAGCAGATCATTTTCACATAAACAAAACATTTGTAATGTTTAAGAACTGTACATTGGATACATGGATAACATTTTATTTAATTATGTGGTCTTTTAACTTAATAATTTATTGAATTCATATAATGTTTCTGGGTAGCACCAAAATCCCTGAAACATACATTAAAATAAATTCCAAATTAAAAGTGGAGTGCCCCATAGAGGTGGCCCATCAACACCTGTTAGATCGCTTAATGCTGAGCAAGTGATGTTAGATAATAAAGTACACCTGTCAGCTTTCTGGGCCTTATGCAAATGATATGATGTCTGTTTCTGCCACAGACCTATGGATGGGACCAAAGCCATCACCGCACACACCAGCAGTTAAAACGACATGCACCAGTAGAAACCCTCATGATTCCCATCATGCCAGGAGGACATCGGCCACTGTCAAGAGCAAAGTCCTCTCCAGCATCTGCCTCTCTTCCCACTTCAGAGCCTTCTTCCAAAGCAGTGTCACTTCCTGTACCAGAACAAGCTACCAAGCCACGCTTCACTACAGGTAAGCCTTAACATCTGGATACAGTCTTCATAGAGGTGGACCAGGTGCCAGGTCTGTGTCCAGCAGAGGATATCTTGTGAAGATCACATTGGCACAAGTAGAGCTGATTGGCAAGAATACTATGCCAATAGCGGCCACAAAGCAGAAACTGCTGCACATTTAAGAAACTCTTCTTAATAAATGTCCATCAGGTCTCCACAATGGTCTATAGTCCAGGCTTTGTTGACATGCATGGAATACAAATTAGTATTTTCTTTATTTATGAACAAGGTGTGCTAGCTTGAGAATGGAAGAGGTGTTGTTGAAGAAGTAGGGCCCCCGTTTCATGAAATCTTAAACCTTTAGATGAATGACTTCTTTAAAACATTGTTCATTTAACAGTGTGTTTTCCCATCATCTATGTCCCAGATAATACTGGTGGGCACTGTTTATGTTCTGTAAGTCTCACATGTCCATTTGTACATGCAAGAACTTAATACATTGGTGTTCAAGAAAATACCAGGAGACATTTCTAGAAAGTCAGCACGTTATGCCTCTGAGTAATCTCTGGTTCTCCTTTTTGGTTCTTGGGAAGTTTGTTTCTTGTCTGCTGACTTAAGCTGAGACAGCATAACATGGTATAGAGTATGACTAAAACTTCTGTTAGCAAAGACTAGTGAGAAATGTGCTCATTGTATGCAGGCCTTAATCTGGCTGCAGAATCTGGACATAATGAGCATTATTACAGTGAATAGCCACATCACTGTATAGTCATTCTGAGTTATTATTCTACATTCACATCCGGTCATAATTAATTAAAGGCATATAGAAGTTTCATGGAGTATAAATGCATCTGATAGAGGAGAATCAGTAGTGTATTCATTTTTTTTGTGCATGAAATTGGCACTTTGACAAGGGACTCCCATGAAAAATGCAAGCTAACTTAGCATAACATAAATATTTTTTTGTAGCCAATCAGAGGCAGCTATAAGATTATAGCAGTATGGGTATTCAGTCTCTGCCTCAAAGCATCATGGGATTTGTGGTTTGTTTTTCCACCCTACTCCCTGTTCTGGGTTTCTGCATTGTGCTGCTACTTGCTGGAAGGTTAGTATAGGGTTAAACAAAAACCATACCCAAATGCAGTGTTTCTGTTGGCTAGAACCAGGTGCCTATGTAAGCACCTCTGGGGGTGTGGAAACCTATGTTATTTTTAAATAACATCTGTATGTGTTTAGAATGAATCATCACAATGTGTGTTTCTGATATAAGCAGCATTTGTTAGATTAGAAAAAGTAAAAACAAAAAACAGAAACTTCCATATACCTTTTTTAGATGACAATGGTAGTTTGGGAAAAACATCATATGCTTGTGAAGCATTTAGCATAATAACAACATTCACAAATATGCAAGATGGGTACTTATAATATTTTTTAAAAAGAAACCATATATTTAGTGGACAATATTTAGTGGGCTAATTATGTTAAACATTGAAAAAGCATTTTGCACTTTATCAAGTCTAATTCTTCAGAAGAGAATAATGTAAATATGTTATAACAGTGGTCGTTTAATCTGTAGAAACAAATATAGTACACATAGAATTAGTCTCTTATGACTTGTGTGTGTGTGTGTATATATATATATATATATATATATATATATATATATATATATATACCTACTCATTAAGTCCACAACACAGGCTGAGATCCCGCTCTATGCTGATGATAGCCAGTAAGCTTGAAACAGCTGTACATGGATTGGATACTCCGCCTGTGTTTATTCCAACCTTGGCTTTGCATTAAAGCTGTGTAATACAGCATGCATAAGTTTAAAGGAAGCCATGTTTGATAATGGCTACGGAATGAAGAGCGAGGCATTTGTGGGCACATTTGTGTGTCCCAGCTCAACTTCCCAGAATGCAGTGTAATAACTGTTTTTCTCGGAACTCTGAGCTGGAAGCAGTTTTTTAAACTTGCTTTAGACATTCAGATGTGAACACAGTTGTACTTTTTATTTACTATATATATATATATATATATATATATATATATATATATATATATATATATATATATAAAATTAGTGATACTGTAATGTATCTTTTTCATAGGCATTAGATTATTTTACATTTTTATAAAAAAGGGATATATATATGTGGATTTATATAAATGAATATACTTGCATGATTCTGTTTATGCCGTGTATTAAAGGAAACCAATATTAATGTGTTTGTCGGGTCCCTTTAATGTGTGCACTATTTGTAACATGCACTAGAGGGTGCTGTTTATAACCACTGCTCTGTCTCATAGGAATTGTGTATGATTCAGTAATGCAAAAACATCAATGTACTTGTGGAGACAACAGCAACCACCCAGAGCATGCTGGGAGAATCCAAAGCATATGGTCTCGTTTGCAGGAGCGGGGATTGCGTAATAATTGTGAAGTAAGTATTTATTTCCAAGGGCAAGTGAAAAGTTTAGTGCCTCCGGGAGGTGTTTAGGAATTAGGCTCAATACTCTGAATTATAAGCATTTGTTCACATGTCATTAGCAATTTATTTATGTGGATTGTAAATAATTAGTTTTATTGGAGTCTGCATATATATACCCTTTGGGGGGATTATCTTGCTTTTGCATACTGTATATTCAAAGTACTTGCCATATTTATACATATTCACTCAATCCTATCCCACATTTTTTTTCAGTTTTTCATTTTAAACGCTGTCTTTTATTAGTTTGTGATTATGTCCTTTTAACGCTGGAAAATGTTTTATCAATTTATAGATAAATGTTGTTAATAATAAGGATTAAAGTAAATAATAACACAGTATTTCGGTCTATCATCTGATATACCTTAGAGCAGTGGTTCCCAAACCTCTCCTCAAGACTCATCAGACACTCCATGACTTTGGTTGAACACAGGAGAAATATTTCACAGGCACTAATTGTCTCATCTGTATTCAAACTGTGTTTAAATTTAAATCATAGCCTGTCTTGTGGGTCTTGAGGAGAGGTTTGGGAACCGTTGCCTTTAAGATGAGATCTGCTAGTTTTACAAATTTTACATACTCAAAACAGGCAACTGCTGCTATAGGAGCCACTAAAAGTGCAGCAAATTCATTCCCACAATCTGAGTTCCTTACTGAGCAGAGTTTTCTCCTATGTCTCCCAGTGTATCCGTGGTAGGAAGGCGTCTCTGGAAGAGCTACAGTCTGTACACTCAGAGACCCACGTTCTGCTGTATGGCACGAATCCTCTCAACAGACTTAAACTGGACAACCGCAAGCTGGCAGGTAAACCTGGAGCACCATACTTTATTATGCATAGAATTCCTTACAAAGCCATTGTGTCCTCAGCAGATCTTGTTTTCCCTCTGCTAAGAATGTGAACTGTGTCCTGCACATATCTGTCTCATAATTGGGGGGCAGTTTTGTTTTAGAAACAAATATATTGTGTTTCTGAGAAATAACCACTAGGGGTCACCTGAGAGTTAGATATCACGATGACCGCGAGCCGTATTAACCAATTATTGGTGTTTTTGCAGAGATACAAATATCAGTTTAAATGTCATAATGATTAATAAGTCTTAAAAATAGGAAGTAAAGGATCACACAAACACTGTAACTGTTACTTCTCTGGTTTATATTTGTTAATTTCACTATATGTTTCTTAAATCCGTCATTAATTATGTCATTCTGATTTCTGATCCTGTATTATAACAATTTGCTGCCATGGGTTTCTTACAGGTTATATTTATTATCTTGGAGCAAAATTCCTTACATTTATTTTTACATCTTATGTGGCAGGGCAGTCTTAAGTATTTAAAAGCAGCATTTGATAATGGATTATATATTCCAGACTTTAGATCACTGAACTCGTATAAAAACAACCTTTTGTAATTTTAATTATCCAAATGTGTTGCACTAGTAGGTATATTTGGTTGCACTAGTAGGTGTATGTGGTTTGCACTAGTAGGTGTATTTGGTTGCACTAGTAGGTGTATTTGGTTGCACTAGTAGGTGTATTTGGTTGCACCAGTAGGTGTATTTGGTTGCACCAGTAGGTGTATTTGGTTTCACTAGTAGGTGTATTTGGTTTGCACCAGTAGGTGTATTTGGTTGCACCAGTAGGTGTATTTGGTTGCACCAGTAGGTGTATTTGGTTTCACTAGTAGGTGTATTTGGGTTGCACCAGTAGGTGTATTTGGGTTGCACCAGTAGGTGTATTTGGTTGCACCAGTAGGTGTATTTGGTTTCACTAGTAGGTGTATTTGGGTTGCACCAGTAGGTGTATTTGGTTGCACCAGTAGGTATATTTGGTTTGCACCAGTAGGTGTATTTGGTTGCACTAGTAGGTGTATTTGGTTTGCACTAGTAGGTATATTTGGTTTGTACTAGTAGGTGTATTTGGTTGCACTAGTAGGTGTATTTGGTTTGCACTAGTAGGTATATTTGGTTTGTACTAGTAGGTGTATTTGGTTGCACTAGTAGGTATATTTGGTTTGTACTAGTAGGTGTATTTGGTTGCACTAGTAGGTGTATTTGGTTTGCACTAGTAGGTGTATTTGGTTTGCTCTAGTAGGTGTATTTGGTTTGCACTAGTAGGTATATTTGGTTTGCACCAGTAGGTGTATTTGGTTTGCACTAGTAGGTATATTTGGTTTGCACCAGTAGGTGTATTTGGTTTGCACTAGTAGGTATATTTGGTTTGTACTAGTAGGTGTATTTGGTTGCACTAGTAGGTATATTTGGTTTGTACTAGTAGGTGTATTTGGTTGCACTAGTAGGTGTATTTGGTTTGCACTAGTAGGTGTATTTGGTTTGCACTAGTAGGTGTATTTGGTTTGCTCTAGTAGGTGTATTTGGTTTGTACTAGTAGGTGTATTTGGTTGCACTAGTAGGTGTATTTGGTTTGCACTAGTAGGTGTATTTGGTTTGCACTAGTAGGTGTATTTGGTTTGCACCAGTAGGTGTATTTGGTTTGCACTAGTAGGTGTATTTGGGTTGCACCAGTAGGTGTATTTGGTTTGCACTAGTAGGTGTATTTGGTTGCACCAGTAGGTGTATTCGGGTTGCACCAGTAGGTGTATTCGGGTTGCACCAGTAGGTGTATTTGGTTTGCTCTAGTAGGTGTATTTGGTTTGTACTAGTAGGTGTATTTGGTTGCACTAGTAGGTTTATTTGGTTTGCACTAGTAGGTGTATTTGGTTTGCACCAGTAGGTGTATTTGGTTTGCACCAGTAGGTGTATTTGGTTTGCACTAGTAGGTGTATTTGGGTTGCACCAGTAGGTGTATTTGGTTTGCACTAGTAGGTGTATTTGGTTGCACCAGTAGGTGTATTCGGGTTGCACCAGTAGGTGTATTCGGGTTGCACTAGTAGGTGTATTTGGTTTGCTCTAGTAGGTGTATTTGGTTTGTACTAGTAGGTGTATTTGGTTGCACTAGTAGGTGTATTTGGTTTGCACTAGTAGGTGTATTTGGTTTGCACTAGTAGGTGTATTTGGGTTGCACCAGTAGGTGTATTCGGGTTGCACCAGTAGGTGTATTTGGTTTGCACTAGTAGGTGTATTTAGTTTGTACTAGTAGGTGTATTTGGTTGCACTAGTAGGTGTATTTGGTAGCACTAGTAGGTGTATTTGGTTTGTACTAGTAGGTGTATTTGGTTGCACTAGTAGGTGTATTTGGTTTGTACTAGTAGGTGTATTTGGTTTGCACCAGTAGGTGTATTTGGTTTGCACCAGTAGGTGTATTTGGTTTGCACCAGTAGGTGTATTTGGTTTGCACTAGTAGGTGTATTTGGTTTGCACCAGTGGGTGTATTTGGTTTGCACTAGTAGGTGTATTTGGTTTGCACCAGTGGGTGTATTTGGTTTGCACTAGTAGGTGTATTTGGGTTGTACTAGTAGGTGTATTTAGTTTGTACTAGTAGGTGTATTTGGTTGCACTAGTAGGTGTATTTGGTTTGCACCAGTGGGTGTATTTGGTTTGCACTAGTAGGTGTATTTGGTTTGCACCAGTGGGTGTATTTGGTTTGCACTAGTAGGTGTATTTGGGTTGTACTAGTAGGTGTATTTAGTTTGTACTAGTAGGTGTATTTGGTTGCACTAGTAGGTGTATTTGGTTTGCACTAGTAGGTGTATTTGGTTGCACCAGTAGGTGTATTTGGTTTGCACTAGTAGGTGTATTTGGTTTGCACCAGTAGGTGTATTTGGTTTGCACTAGTAGGTGTATTTGGTTGCACCAGTAGGTGTATTTGGTTTGCACTAGTAGGTGTATTTGGTTTGCACCAGTAGGTGTATTTGGTTTGCACTAGTAGGTGTATTTGGTTGCACCAGTAGGTGTATTCGGGTTGCACCAGTAGGTGTATTCGGGTTGCACTAGTAGGTGTATTTGGTTTGCTCTAGTAGGTGTATTTGGTTTGCTCTAGTAGGTGTATTTGGTTTGCACTAGTAGGTGTATTTGGTTTGCACTAGTAGGTGTATTTGGTTTGCACTAGTAGGTGTATTTGGGTTGCACCAGTAGGTGTATTCGGGTTGCACCAGTAGGTGTATTTGGTTTGCACTAGTAGGTGTATTTAGTTTGTACTAGTAGGTGTATTTGGTTGCACTAGTAGGTGTATTTGGTAGCACTAGTAGGTGTATTTGGTTTGTACTAGTAGGTGTATTTGGTTGCACTAGTAGGTGTATTTGGTTTGTACTAGTAGGTGTATTTGGTTTGCACCAGTAGGTGTATTTGGTTTGCACCAGTAGGTGTATTTGGTTTGCACTAGTAGGTGTATTTGGTTTGCACCAGTGGGTGTATTTGGTTTGCACTAGTAGGTGTATTTGGTTTGCACCAGTGGGTGTATTTGGTTTGCACCAGTAGGTGTATTTGGGTTGTACTAGTAGGTGTATTTAGTTTGTACTAGTAGGTGTATTTGGTTGCACTAGTAGGTGTATTTGGTTTGCACCAGTGGGTGTATTTGGTTTGCACTAGTAGGTGTATTTGGTTTGCACCAGTGGGTGTATTTGGTTTGCACTAGTAGGTGTATTTGGGTTGTACTAGTAGGTGTATTTAGTTTGTACTAGTAGGTGTATTTGGTTGCACTAGTAGGTGTATTTGGTTTGCACCAGTAGGTGTATTTGGTTTGCACTAGTAGGTGTATTTGGTTGCACCAGTAGGTGTATTTGGTTTGCACTAGTAGGTGTATTTGGTTTGCACCAGTAGGTGTATTTGGTTTGCACTAGTAGGTGTATTTGGTTTGCACTAGTAGGTGTATTTGGTTGCACCAGTAGGTGTATTTGGTTTGCACCAGTAGGTGTATTTGGTTTGCACTAGTAGGTGTATTTGGTTTGCACCAGTAGGTGTATTTGGTTTGCACTAGTAGGTATATTTGGTTTGCACCAGTGGGTGTATTTGGTTATCAAACAGTGCTTTGTCATTGTTAAGAATGTTTTTATGATTTAATTGAATTTGTTCATGTTCTCTTAAGACCCCCTTTGAATATTATTTACACCCGCATGTTTATTTATTGTTTACAGACTTTAGTTTGAAGTTGAAAATGGTTTTAAATATATCCCATCCACATTAGCAGTTTCTGATTGTATTTTTTTACTTAGTTAAACATACCGAGTTTTTGTCACCCAAAAATCAAGTTGTTGTTTTTTAAAGTTATATTAAGTTTCTATTTAGGATTTTCTGTGCTGTATTAATATGCAAATGAGCATCTCCTCCATACTAGTTTGCTACTATGACGTGCTTATCTGTCTTTGCAGTGTCAAAACAACCCCCCAATGTTATGATTCAGTTAGATCTCCCCACACCTTTTATCAAGCTCTCTATGCTGCAAATTAGCATATGGAGCCACATATGAGCATACATGTGGTACAAAAAATCCTGAATATATAAGGAATAAATCTAATGGTTTACTCTAGAGCAAAACAGTTAATTCACTATATAGCCAGTTTTATTGTTCTTTAAGATTTTGGGCTGATCGTATCCCTTTAAATCATGTTTAAAATGATATTCTTTGTCTGTATTTGTATGAGACTATATGCTTATTAATTTATAGCACATATCAAGATTAAACCAAAATACGTGCCATGCTAAAGCAATATTGTTTTATTTTCTAAGATCACTTACAAATCATATCTAAGAGATATTCCTTGAGGACTATTCATCAAACTGTGATTTGTGTTGTGCGCTGGGTCTCTCGTGGGCTTGAACATGAGTTATAGTTGGTAGTACTCGGGAGAGCTTGGTGAATCATGCCATTGGATTTAATATAGGGTGTGATCCGAAGTACAAGATAACATCAGTTTATGCCAAGTTTTCAGTCCTTTGCACCTTTTTTGATAGCTTCTACATTTAGATTTTAGTTTATCTGTGGAAGAGGCTGGATATGTTGGAAATGTAGCACCAAGTATATTGTCACATAGAAAGACCTAGGATTAACTTGAGGTACATGTGTGCTATTATAATCTACTAATTAAATGGTATCTATAACATAGGTAAAGTAATTATGAATCCATACCTTCTTATGTTATTTATAATACTTATATTTATATTATACAGCCGTCTGCATGGATCCTTGTGAATAAGTCACATATGCACAGCAGGATCACACATGATTGAAACAGTGTTATATAGTTGAAACATATACAACATGGCTCTGAGCAGGATTAGTGTAAAACATTATTATTATTATTATTCATATTATGAAAACTTGAGATAATTAACATGGCTTTTCATTTACTTTATAGGGGTATTATCGCAAAGAAGATTTGTTATGCTGCCTTGTGGGGGGCTTGGGGTAAGTGTGAAAAAAGATACATTTATGCCTACTCTAATTATAATCCCTTAGTTATAATGCTCTGACCTGCTCCATAGTGCGAAGTACAAGGGATCAGATGAATTAATGAAGCAAAAGTATACTGACTGGTACAGAAGGTGTTGAGGGTCCTCAATCTTGTGTTTACAATCTAAGTGGTGGTATTAGGGAAAATCGCAAAAGGGTTGCCTGTTAGTTGTCCTTTGAGGCAACAGGATCATACACAGGCACACATACCTGTACACTTACCTTTCACTCTGCGCCTATACATACATAAACACACGTATGTCTAACCATGCTCCTATATACACCTGTACAAATATCTCTCATCCTGTTCTTATACACAAAGTAACACGTACATGTTCCTCTATACACAAGAACACATACCTCTCACCCTCCTCCTATAGGCACATACCTCTCACCCTCCTCTTATAGGCACATACCTCTCACCCTCCTCCTATAGGCACATACCTCTCATCCTGTTCTTATACACACAGTCACACGTATATGTTCCTCTATACACAAGGACACATACCTCTCAACCTCCTCCTATAGGCACATACCTCTCATCCTGTTCTTATACACACAGTCACACGTACATGTTCCTCTATACACAAGGACACATACCTCTCAACCTCCTCCTATAGGCACATACCTCTCATCCTGTTCTTATACACACAGTCACACGTACATGTTCCTCTATACACAAGGACACATACCTCTCAACCTCCTCCTATAGGCACATACCTCTCATCCTGTTCTTATACACACAGTCACACGTACATGTTCCTCTATACACAAGGACACATACCTCTCACCCTCCTCCTATAGGCACATTCCTCTCATCCTGTTCTTATACATACAAAGTCACACGTACATGTTCCTCTATACACAAGAACACATACCTCTCACCCTCCTCCTATAGGCATATACCTCTCACCCTCCTCCTATAGGCGCATACCTCTCACCCTCCTCCTATAGGCACATACCTCTCACCCTCCTCCTATAGGCATATACCTCTCACCCTCCTCCTATAGGCATATACCTCTCACCCTCCTCCTATAGGCGCATACCTCTCACCCTCCTACTATAGGCACATACCTCTCATCCTGTTCTTATACACACAGTCACACGTACATGTTGCTCTATACACAAGAACACATACCTCTCAACCTCCTCCTATAGGCACATACCTCTCACCCTGCTCCTATAGGCACATACCTCTTACCCTCCTCCTATAGGCACATACCTCTCACCCTGCTCCTATAGGCACATACCTCTCACCCTCCTCCTATAGGCACATACCTCTCACCCTGCTCCTATAGGCACATACCTCTCACCCTGCTCCTATAGGCACATACCTCTCACCCTGCTCCTATATACGCATAGACACACAAACCTCTCACCCTGCTCATGTACACACATATCTGATACATTACTGACCAGGAAAATTGCCATCAACCTCCTACTATTACAAATCTCCAGGAACACTTATTTCTAAGTCCTTCTTCAATACCAATCATATGAAAACATTTCATTAGTTATCTCCTTCCATAGAGACATAGCTCCTAGGGAATAAAGATATAGATATAATGTGTTCCTTTCATCCCTACACAAATTGCACTTCTGTCTCCAAAATATCTTTGAAAACCTAAGGCATATTTTTAAACACAATATGTACTACTACTTTTAAAATATTGTAATTGTCTGCATTTTTGTAGCATCAGGGACCTATGTTATAAATTCCAGAGTGCATATATCTTTGGTCTCTTTTTTACAGCAACATATGTTGTACCTTTTACCCTATAGAGAGAGGACCTCTCTTTCAGAGACCTTTCCTAGGACATTAGGTATATATTGTTCACCACTCTGTCCCAGTGAGACTGATTCACCCACCATCAACGTGCCAGGCCATCTAAACCTCAGGGGATGATTGAGTTAAGGCCTCACACATGGGTTTGATTATCCCAGAATCCCCCAGGTTTTTCCGTGTCTCCTTTGTTATTTCCCTGGCGCTGACGCGACTCTGATGAAAACAAGATGTTTCACGGGAAATGAAAGAAGAAGAAGAAAAAAAGATAAAATAAATTCCTTTCCAGTGCGTTTATTCCTAAAAACAAACCATAATTGAGATCAGAGGAGCAAGCAGGCAAGGGCTTTCAGACTTGCAGCCTCACCCAAAATCATTAAGTGTTTTATTCATAGCTCAAGTCCAGAGCTTGTGGTCTCATCCTCAAGTGGATGACATTCTAGATCTTGGTGACCAGATGTAGTCCTAGGTGGAGGTGAAATCCCATAGAGCATGTATGGTGGGCTACATTTCGATGATTGTACTGACTGTAAAAATATTATTACGTTTTAAAGTTAATATCTAGTTTTATCTCCTGCTCGAGCTTTGCAAAATATTAAGTGATTTGCTACACAGTTTAAAACGCTTGATGTCAAGGATCACATGCATTATTCATGTGTCTATCAGCAGACTGTGACACTGTTGTATCACCAGTTATTTGTTTCAAATGTAAAACCGGCATTCTGGATCGAAAGGAATTGCAAAAATCTACCTCCACTTGAACCCGTGTAGCCGTATGCTTAATTGTAAAATGTTACCCCCACTATGAATAGATATATGGCTGTGGACCAATGCCTACTCTCCAATGTCGCCTTATGTGTTTTATAGCAAGGTTACTGTGATTGGGGATAGCAATGAGGTTCTACAGAAATAGAGATTTTATATAATAATATATCACTTTCAGAGCTAAAGATTATTTGTTTTTAAAGTACCGTTTTGGTCCGAATTTTGAGTTTGCGAGTTACGGGTGCGGCTTATATTCGCGACCGTAAAAAAAAAATCATTGCCGATTTGCAAACTTTGCTTGTTACAGGTGCGGCTTCTATTTGCGAACGCAAAATTACTGCCGATTTGCACGATTGCGAGTTAAGGGTGCCGATTTTCGTGCTTGAGACTGCGGTATTGAATAGCGATTTACGGTTTTAGTGATTCTAACATTCTGTAAAGCCTGTAAACTGCAAAAAAAGCTACAGTGCTAATTAGAAAGCCTGTTTCTTGCAATGGATGATCATTTTGAGAGTCTTTTTCTCTCCAATTTTACGGGTGCGGCTTATATTTGAGTACTATCTTTTTTCTATTTTTTCCCCTTGAACTTTACGGGTGCGGCTTATATGCGGACCAATACGGTAGATATATATATATATCTGGATCATGTTAACAAACTCACTATAAAGTGTGCTCGCCATAAATAATAATTATTAATAGGAGTCTGGTGTAATCTTCTAAAACTAATAGGAGATCTAATATGGATAGAACTGCTAAGCATTAATCTTATAAAAATTAGTAAATTCATAATTCTTCTATATTCCTTATTTTGTGAGCTCTAAGTACAGTATCTAAAATTGTGCCTTTCTGCTTTGTTTAGTGCACCTATTATTGTATATATAGGGACACACATGTCTAGCCCCAGTTTGCTAATTTAGAACTTCATGTCTGAAATTCGAGAGTTTTCATCTAAGAAACGACTCTTCTTTATGCTGTATAATTCTTTGTTACTGTAATAATATTTAGAATGAGGAAGAGGAACAACCATAGTCTCCTCTGTTGTCGCCAAATGCAAAGTGTATGATTGCTGAGGACAAAGGTTGAGTTCAGCAACTTTGAGCAAAAAGACCATTTTGAGTACATCTATATATCCCAAGCATTGCTCACTGAACAGTGTCACTAAGGATTCTGGGTACGGATACTGAAATGAGGCTCAGAAGAGATTCACAACAGTGTAAATCTTCAAAGACTTTCATATTGTACAACCTGTAACTGTATGGCAAACTACACATCTGTTTCCCATTTTAATATATATAACAAGCCATATTTTCTGAGAAGTATTTAAAAGTTCATCCCATACAGTGCTTGAAAATGGTAGTTACACAGCAACTATAAACATTAATCCCTGTATCTATACACACTGTGCTATGTCCAGCTCTCTAATGGAGATTTGCTTTCTAATTGTAGGTGGACAGTGACACCATTTGGAATGAATTGCACTCCTCCAACGCAGCACGCTGGGCAGCTGGCAGTGTAATTGATCTGGCATTTAAAGTTGCCACCCGAGAACTGAAGGTAAGATGAAAGATCTGGTGGCACAAGACATTTACAAGTCCTAAAACTAAAAGCCTGCTGAAAATAAGAACAAAGAATGAGTTCCACTATTAAATAACCTTAATTAAAAATAAATGTATGTATGTGTATGCATGCATGTGTGTGTGTGTTTGTGTATACATATATATATATATATATATATATATATATATATATATATATATATATATAATCAGCACTTCATTTTATGAACAATACGTGACTGATTACAGTACTGAATTGTATTAAATGTAGTGTGTTTTTGCTTCTAGCATTTATCGTAGAAGTTGCTATCTTTCTAATGTTTTATTAGTCATGTACTGCACAAACCTGTGTAATAATAAACACTCTATAATAACCATAGGCATGTATTCGTACATACAGCACTGATTCTTTTCTTGTTTACAGAATGGTTTTGCTTTGGTGAGACCTCCTGGACACCATGCGGACCCTACAAATGCAATGTAAGAATATGCTATTCTTAAGCACTTTCACCAGATGATTTCACAGACTGATATTTGTGGCAGTCTGCTGTTACTAGAGCATGCCATAGTATTCTGTAAAACATTAGTATTTGGAACCCTTTTCATGCTTGTTTTGATGATCTGTTCATGTATTTATTTGTATGTGTCTCTGTATATCAGGTTGGTTTCCTGACGCAGAGCAGTACTTTTCTATTTACCTCAAAAAGAGTGTTCTGACCTGGTACTTATTATCTCTTCAGGGGGTTCTGTTTCTTTAATTCTGTGGCCATTGCAGCAAAGCAACTACAACACAGACTGGATGTCAGGAAGATTCTCATTGTGGATTGGGTGAGTAAAACATCTGTACCCCTCAATATGCCCACCATACATGTATGACCGTAGGCACCTAATATTCATTGTCTTTAGAAAACATCTGCATGCCATTACATTGAATTCTACATATGAATATGTACATCACATTTCAAAGACCAGTTTAACCACCTCCACAAAGTTGTCCACAGGTTTAATTAATTATGCAAGCCAGATTACATGGAGCATGCTCTGTTAACATGACAAATAGCTTTCTCGGGAGATTTTAACATTCTTACAGGGTACATTTCTATTGCAAGGATAACTATATGAGTACAGATTTAAAAATCCAGGAGTCTGTGACTCTCTTCCTGGGGTATCTATGAAAGTATAAACCGGTCCATTACCTGATAGGGTTTTTTATCGGTCTCTTATCCTGCAGTGGTAACCTAGATCAGTCATACAAATAGTAAGATCTATCTATCTATCTATCTATCTATCTATCTATCTATCTATCTATCATGTATTTCCAGAGTTATGTGTTAAATACAACAAATGTTATTTAACCTTATACAATTGTATACCAGAAGCAAAAAGGTTTTCTATTTTCAATGATTTCTTCAAATAATAAATATGCATATTTACCCAAGTGGTTGAGAGGTTTTGTTTTGGCAGCAGGAACTTATTTTGAGTCTCGGATAATGAGAAACTCTATTGTTGGGCTTCAGCCCTTGTTGATATTTTTTTCTTTATTCTTGGCGTTGATACGCTGTTCTTTTGGTACTGTGGTTTGTTGATACCAGCACTTAGAGAGGGTTTTTACTGAGAAGCTCTGGTAATTTAGTAAATGTTGAGTTTTACCACCCTTGATCTGGTCATGAGGTTCACTTGTTTTCCTTGTGGTTGTGTAAGTTTGGAGTTGTGATCCTGTTTTTTGGAGCTGTGGTTGAGTAGGTTTGAAGCTATGGGTCTTTAGGTATATAGTTGTGGTCCTTTGCTTTTACAGCTGTGGTCCTGCTGGTGTGGAGCTATAGATTATTGTGGTTTGTAAATAACACCATTAACCCCAACTGTTTAAGTCTGTCCTTCTTTATCCTTTTATATGTAGTTAGTTTATTTGGGCTTGAGGATGATAATAGTTCTAGTTATTGCTAATCTTAAAGTGGCGCAATCACCATCACTTGTTTTTTCTTTTATTTAAGAACTACTATGGTGCTCACACAATAGGATGTAATTTGGTAAAATCATATTCTAATTGATTAGCAATTTAAGAATCAATTTTAATATAGCCTTTAAAAAATAAATTTAAAGTTTAGTGTATAGTGCTAAGTATATGAGAGAGTGTTCACCCAGGAGGCTGCAGTGATAGTGCAGGGAAACCTACACCTTCTCCTACCCCTTGGATACCGGATGGAGAGGGATTGGAGAGAAGCAGCTGTGCTAGGCCCTGTAGATTTAAAGTTTTAAAATCTACTTTGTATTTTCTTCAAATATTGTTTTATTGTGGCTAATCAATTACCAAATAAACAGATTAAATCCATTGTTGGATGACGACTAAATGTTAAAACCTGGCTATACATAGCACAGACACTTTTGTATTCTAGATTCATGGTTTTCAGTAACTAGTCCAAGATATCTTTTAAGCTGTTCCTCAGGGGGAAAGAGGGATGAGGAAATCCTAACAATTTAAACATACCACTTCCATTAGTCATAGTTTTAGACAGAGTTTTGGGGGAACTTATTTGCAATTAAAAAGTACTCTATTCAAATCAGTGCAAAAATAGATTAAAATTTAGTGTAGTATAATACAGCTTAAAATGCTGTGTATCTCAGAGGCGGTCAGGGTAAGATAATAAAGTGGTCCCCAGATCCACTGAACTAGGTAATATTGGTGTTATATAATATTGATTTTAAATTACATACTATACACCTGTGTAGCACTTCATACAACCTTTAATTTATTCATTATTCCATGGAGTTATCACTGGACACTAAAGTTTGAGATTTCCATTAGCCCTATTGAAAGTAATGTCCACATTTCTATTATTTTTATTATTATTATTATTAATAATAACTTTTATTTGTAACTTGCCAACATATTCCGTAGCGCTATACAGTGGATAAGAACAAGGAAATACAATATTAACAAACAGTAGAAGATGGTGGGCCCTGTTTTGAGCTTAGAATCTTTGTAGAAAATTATTTTTCCCAAAGCACCCTACAAGATTAGAAACTCACTACTTACAATCTAAAGGGAATGGAAGAGGCAGAAACATGGGGAAGAGCAGAATAGCAAGGAAGGTCAGGAAGGAGGTGAAAGTTTGCTTAGGTAGGAAGGGGTGCAAAGGTTTTTTCATAAAATGGGAGAGGGATGGGGTCTGACAGTCACTGAGGTGAATGGCTCTAGTATGCAATATGTTATCTGCCCCTATTAGTCAGATAATATAACCTGCAAATGGGAATATCGGGTGAATAATAGGTTCGGGTGTAGTAGTTCCGGTTCAGTGGCAGGGTTTGTTAGGTAAGAGATGGTGAGGTGTGTCTGATCCTAGATATGCTTTATTTTAGCAGATGAACGTTCTGTGAGCATACAAGGTCTCCTCCCACCTACACAGGTGAATCTGGTTTAGATGTGAGGATACAGTATCATCATTTCCAGTAGTGAATGTGGGATGGCTAGACTATCTTGCCTAACAGATTCTTGATCTAGAGGACTGGTTCTAGTTTTAGATCCCTGGCTAATGATTAAGAGAATCACTCCATGGTTTGGCGGATTGTGTCTAGGTTTATGGCAGTAGCTATTATAATATGGAGCTGTGTGTCTTTGTTTGGGCTAATGACTGATGCGGTTTAAAAAAAAAAATTGTGGTAATGTTCTTCCCCTTAATTGACTTCTCTCCCCCTTTTTTCAGGATGTGCACCATGCCAATGGGACACAGCAAATCTTTTACAATCTTTCTCTCCCCCTTTTTTCAGGATGTGCACCATGGCAATGGGACACAGCAAATCTTTTACAAAGACCCCGATGTACTCTACATGTCCCTGCATCGACATGATGACGGCAACTTTTTTCCTGGCAGTGGAGCAGCTGATGAGGTGACTGTAATCTCAGTGACAAAAGTCTGTTTCTGATTTATAATTAATTACATTCTCTCCTGTCACAGCAGGTTGACAAATTATCACAAAGGCAGACAGGGTCTTTGACTTTAAAATCTTTCTGTCCCACCATAGTGACACATCTTGCTGTAATAGCAGCCAGATGACACATTTCAAAGCCTGTAAGAAAATCCTTAAATTGACATTACGCATCACGTGCGAGTTCCAATACAGAATGGACTCTGGGGGATGAAGGGCTGAGAGGATTCTGCATTGTAAACAGTTTATCATCATCACTTTGATATTTTGAGGAACAAAGGATTTTGCAAAAAAAAGAGGGAGGGAAGATGCAGAACAGATGGGAAATATGCGTTCCTACCCAAAATAACTCCTTTGAAAATAGCATTATAAAAATGATGGACAGAACTCTTGTATTCCGTTCTATTTTGTAGCTAGAGAGAGCGAGCAAAATATCTTTAATCTCTTAACTGACCGCTGTTTTCCAAAATGTTCTACCATCCCTCTAAAATGAGCATGTTTTGCATATTACATATGTATGGAAAATATGTTGTACTAGGAACTTGCCCGTCAAAAATGACGGGATTCAAATTTTAAGACTGGCAATGCTGTTTGCCATACAATGTGCAGCTTTTGGTTCTCTGAGCACCTTCGGCGCTCATTGCGAGCCTCTCTCTCCCGTGTACTTGAAGTTTCCTGCTTTGCACTGATCACCTTCGGCTCTCATTGTGAGTCCCATGCTGAGCGCCTTTGACGCTTATTGCGGCGCTCTGAATGAGCGCCTTTGGGACTACGTTATTATTCCTTCTTCTAGGAATAATATGGCAGTCCCTGTGATGCTTAGTGAATCTCTCATATTGTGTCCGGTCTATGTCAGTTTCACTAATGCCCTTTGATGCACTGTGGGGTTTGTGACACAAACTGCTCTAGCGTGGTATTGATAATGCAGCTTTATAATCCATAGCATGTTATAAGTGGCAATCCGTAACGTAGAACTGTGTATGTGACGTCTCATCTGGGTTACAGGTTGGAGCCGGTAGTGGTGAAGGATTCAATGTGAATGTTGCGTGGACTGGTGGTTTAGACCCCCCAATGGGAGATGCTGAATACCTTGCAGCTTTCCGGTGAGTTCCATCATGGTTTCTGTTCTCTGTCCTTGCTTCCTCCTTTTTTAGGTTTCCAGCCTTCTTTTCTCTGCTCCCACTTTTCACTCCTTTCCGTTTCTGTCTTTTCTGAACTTTTAGTGCATTTTAGTGCTGGTGGAAAGTGCCGGATGAAAAGAGCTGGGGACTGAAGCCCTCTGGGTGTCCACAGTACAGGTATTACATGGGCAGCATCAGTGCAGTCTCCCCCAACCATACTGTCCGCCCTTCATTTATACACCTAATAGGCACAACATGAGTGACATTCCAAATAATCTTCCCATAACCCACACTGCACCATTAAACCAACTCCACGACGTATGTGTATATTCAGCACAGTTCTCCCTCCATTCCCCTTCTGATACACAAAATAAAAATTGCACCTTTAACCTTGTGCCAATTTTGAAACCGTTATTCTAGGGACAAGAGGTACACACACACACATATATATATATATATATATATATATATATATATATATATATATATATATATATAACAAATTAACATTTATTATTTCTGCATGGAGACTACTAATAAAGTTGCTGTTTGCGGTGAGCATAATGTAACCAGTTTTGAGTCGCATGCAGCCCTTTGTAGACTCATTGCCACTAGTGACTCCACTCTGCACTACCAGCACCAGCCCACCATGTCTTTCTGCCTTCTGCTCTGTTCATACCCTGTTTCTAGTCTTCTCCTCATCTCACATGTCTTTTATTGGTGACAGCTGTTTAATGCTTGTTGTGGATTGCATCCTTTCATAATGCAGTAAATCAATAAGTCAATGGCGCTAGAAAACTTCACGTATGTAAATAACACTGTTAGCAGCTATGTAAGTCATGAGCATAAATCATTTTTTAGAAAACATCTTAAATTTAGCTTCCTGATATACAGAATCACTTCACATTGACAGTCTTTCAATAGAATAAAATATCGGATTCATTCAAGGTTCATACCATTTCTCTCAGTTGTATAATCCTGTTATGAGCAAAAGCAATTACTGGAATACAGTAATTGTAAATTAAAGACTCTATGTATTTTAAAGTTTATAAAATGGTCTACACATTATCATGTCATGTTTAGCATAAGAGCATAATATTTATACATACTTCAGTAGCCCTTTAAATCTTGTTCATACTTAAAATAATTTATAAAACACTATCTAATTATCAAATTACTGTGTAGATCCATCAGCATTTAACACCGTGCATGATATACCTGTATGCAGAATTGTAATCTCATGTCCTTTAGCATTGCCTGGACATGGACATCTACACCGCTTTGCATAGTCACTGCATTATGTATTAATAAAATGAGATTTCCTTTATTACTCTCTATGGATTCATATTACATAATTATATAGGATCTACTTCAATGATCACTGCAGAATAATAAAAAAAAAAAAAAAAATATATATATATATATATATATATATATATATATATTATTAAGCAGGAAAAAAGTCATAAGAAATTTTTTAAGTAGAAAAAAATAATATTGGTGCCTCTGCAAGATCCTGAAAGGATCCGTGACACATTGGTGGAAGTTGTGTGTGCAAGAGGGCCGTTTACATTTCTCAAGAACTGTGGTACCATTGAATGATGCAAGGGGACTGCTCTGGGCCAGTGAGTGGGAAGGGTTGTCATATAAATTTCAGTCTTATCCTATTATCAAACAAAGGCTCTGTAACAAACACAAAATGGATTCCTGTACTTATAAACAGAGTCTTTCAAATTAATATTTTCCCAAAATATGTTTTATATCCATGGCTTACACAGCTGCCAATATTGTTAGTTGTGTCTTTTTTTTTTCTTGATCTGCAGTGGTCCTTTAAAAGCTGATTCATTACATAAAACTAGAGTAATAAGTTCGAAACTTGTGAGATTTTGATGTGTCTGTCCTTAAACTTGTCGTTCTTCACAAGGTTCAGTATATACACGTTTACATGACAGCACAGCAAAAATGAGTGCTTCCAGATCACCACTTAGTGGGCATACCCCATACTTTTGTACATCATTAACAAATATTATCACTGCAGATAGGCAGCATATAAGTAATGAGTTGGGTGAGAAGCTCCTCCTATGTTGCTCCATATTTTAACAATTGAAATTGAAAGAAAGATAAAATAAATATATGTGTGTGTGTGTGTATATATATATATATATATATATATATATATAAAATATATATTGAGATGCAAATAAAATATGTTAAACCTTTTTAAAATATGCAGCAGGTAGAATAGGAGGAGCTTCTCATCTTTCTACTTTACTGCCAGATAAAATTGTATGTACAGGACCCAGGCCTGGTAAGGTTACTGGCCAAACTAGTACTGTGATGAGCCAGGAAACCTCAGTGTCCAGCTTGCTAATGGAAGTAGTTATACAAGTGCATGAACCCTTCTTTTGGCTGATCACTTTTTAGTTAGATTTGTTCATACTTACAGGTTGTCAATTTTTAATGACAGTTGAACATTTTTACGGAGAAATTTATGGTTTAATACATTAACAGCCCTATTAAATTCCCTCAACGTGTAAAGCCGAAGCCCGCAAGTCTTACGGCTATTAAATTGTCCCCGTAAAGCAACCCACTAATGACTTGCGGGTTAAGTGCGAAAAAAAAACTATGGGATGTCGAAATCTGAACTCTGCTGCTGCAAATCCTTTGATCTGTCAAGCCCGTATCTGTTACGTTGGAAAATCGCTATTAAATTGTTTCGAATCCACTGGCGTTCAAACCCGTAACCCGCAAATGGAGCCAAAAATACTAGAGAGGACCTGCAAGGGGGTTAATGTCCTATCCGTAGCACTGTAAATGCAAATATAAAGACACTACTGTAATTATAATTAATGGGAAAGTGATGTTTGGTATTACAATTAATAGCACAACATTCTCAAGCTCACAAATCTGCAATATAAAATACTTTATTTACAGTTTAATTTCCGTGTTATATTGATCCCGGCAATCAATGTGTTGATACATATATTTGAACTGGCATGGACTAGAATATCATATATCCAAGTTATCAATATTGCATTATTTCTGTAATGCGCGTCTGATCGAAGCTCGTAATTGAAACCCGTAAGGCTTTGAAATCTAACCTCCATTTTTTCAGTGACGTAATTTTGCCATTGGCTCCATCTAAACCCGTAACTACAGGTTTGACTAATTGATCATGTAAACGGGCGCACATTCAACCGGAGCAATAATGGTTTACGGGCTTGTGTCTATGGCCCATAACTTGCAGCCTTGTTTCATTTATTAGCTCTGTAACTCCAAGAAATTTCAAGCCCGCAGGCTTTGCGGGTGTACTGGTCCCGCTACAGGCTTGTAAGTTAATAATACTATAAGTCTCTTATGACGTTTAGGTAATGGCAGTGAAGGTTTAACTTTTCTTCTGAGTTTTTAAGCGGTGAGCAGCCACCAGAGCCGCACTGGCAGAACCACACTGGCGTTCAATATCCTTGTTACATGGTGGGTCTGCCACGCATATCCTTACACTTCATAGCAAAGCACTTGTAGATGTGACAGATACTTGGAAGCTGATTGATGGCAGTTGTAGAGCTCTCAGTTACTTACAAGTTTTGTTAAGCCAAAGGTCAGTGTAGTCATATTGAGAGACACAGGAGGATGTTATTTTTGAACAAACAGTTCTTGTTGAACTCTGTCACCATATGTTTCCTAAAATAGTATCAGAAGTCAGATACAAAGCATTTCATATGTAGATAAAGCAAAACAATACTTTGCAAGGAACGTCTTATAAGAAAAATAAAATGGTTCATTTTATGCAAAAGCTGCATAATGCAGTGCACAGGTTTCCCTGTCATGTTAATGACCCACTAAAACCAGGAATTTCTATAACTGTTCACATTAGAAACTGGCTGCCCCTCTTATGTTCAAATTGCAGGATGAAAGTCATAAAATATTTCTACACGCTCACCTACCATATCGTTTCAATAACTGCTGCAGGTAATGGGAAAAACAGATCTGGTTGCAGTAGATTGTGTGCTATTGCCCCTTGCACTAGTTCTTATCTTAATACGAGAATGTGGGTATACGTTAGTTATGAAGGGGTTAAGTGGAATTTTATATGTGGCTGCTTCAATGCCTTAATTCGCTTCCACGTATGAGGTTGCCTCTTCCTGCCCAGCCGCCCCTTCCCTATTTTCTACATCTGGATCAGTTTTACATGAAAGGATTTCTATAAATAGGTTTTCTGCACAAAGCAAGCATGATTCCGCTCAAGGCTTTGCTCGGGATCCTTATTCCATATGAAGCAATGTCTTCAGTGAGATTGTAAGCTCTCTGGGATACACATTGTGTATGGACTGTAACAAAATTAGCATATAGTTATTATTTGTGACATATGTCAGTGTTCACCTGTATTGTATCCAATTGTAAATAGAAAGCCATATCAAAATTATCGCCATTGACCGCGTTGGCGTCAATAGTGCGTACATACTAGTTTTAGGTATTGCATTATTGCCAATGATGCGTGATTGGACTCTCAATCAATGGTGTATAACTATCGGTTTATTTGGCGCCTCTTCCTTCATTGTTCATTATGGGGAATAGTCATATCTATAACTGGTAGTAGTGATCTTATAAAACCCTTTAACAAAAATGATTTGTAAGTGTTTTTATAAATACAAGAATAATGCTTACATATGTGATACAGTAAGTAACTTACAAGACTGTAGGCTAAAGAGTTATATTGGTACAAACCCTAGAATTGTCCATCCTTGGCCTGAACATGAGTGCATAGTACCCTTGTGAACAAATGAATTAATTAGTCATTTTAGTTTTTTTGCAGGGTTATCTTGTAGAGTAAGAAGGAAGACCCAATGGGAACCTATACGAAAGAGCATTTTTAAACATTTTTTGGAAATTTTTTAAAATAAAATGTATATACCTTTTTTTCCTTTTTCAAACTGAAAGCACTTGTAATTGTCAGCTCTGCCTAGGACTGGATTTGATTTGAATTTATATAGATATGGTCATTATAACCCATGGTGTGATCACTATTTACTTGTAGCGCTACTGCTGTACACGCAGGAACAGTTCATCAGCATAGAACTAGCAAAAGCTGCGCTATCAACGCAATACAAAAATAATATCTTGAAGGCACCATCCAGTTAATGTAGTATCCTAACCTTGAGAATACATTATGCAGGACATCTCTTGAAATGTATTTATGTTATTATGTGTATTCATTTAATACATGTCTGTTAATATATATGGGGAAATTTAAGATTTTAAGGTCTTTCAGTAATGAATCAATATAAAGTCATATGGTAACCTCCAGGATTCATAGTGATTTCTTCTCCTACAGGACAGTGGTGATGCCTATTGCTCACGAGTTCTCCCCTGATGTGGTCTTGGTCTCTGCTGGGTTTGATGCAGCTGAAGGACATCCGGCTCCTCTTGGAGGATACAAAGTGACAGCTAAATGTAAGCTCAATTGGTCTAGACTGTACACTTGTTGGAAACATACTCATTGGGTAATTGTAAAGAACATTTTTTTATGTAATTTCCAGAATACTGATGAATCACTGTTCTATATTTGTTTCCTTAGGCTTTGGTCACATGACACGCCAACTTATGAGCTTGGCTGAAGGTCGAGTGGTGCTTGCATTGGAGGGTGGTCATGACTTGACATCAATATGTGATGCCTCAGAATCCTGTGTATCTGCCTTGCTTGGGAATGAGGTAAAAAAGAACACATATACAACCATTTACTAAATTTATATTTACTGTAGAATCCCGTGAGTTGTTTCGTATTCAAATATAATCTCGAACAGCTTCATTTAGATGGTTCACAAAGTAATTAGGGGCTATTATTAATTACATTTATGTAAGTACCAACATATTCCATACGGCAACATAGGATTTTTTGAAATTAATACATTCCATTATCAAGTAGTGTGGAAGTACCTTGATACCAGATATTGTAATTGATGCTAATATGATGCTACTTTAATAGGGTATTAGACAGTGTACTGCAAATATTAAGCAGTCTGCCAGACCCTCAGTAATTTCAAAATAGTCCTTTGGTGATTCTAATATATGAATGACACCCCAGGTGGACAAATTGTGCAATATAATATAAAATATACAGTTAAAAAAAACTTTGTCCTTAAATCGAAAAATGATTTTAAAGCTTATGTATTTCAGTCAACTGGGTCTGGATTGAATTTTTGTGTTAGATCAAACTCTGGTGCCCTTTTATTGGCACTATCCACTTGTCTTGCTCGTTTGACAGGTAAAAAAATAACATGTACAGTTTGCATTAAGAAACATAATACAATTTCATGTAAAAGCATAATTTGCCAACTTGAAAAGAGTCTTTGAAACGAGAACTACACTTAGATTAATTTTATTGTAAAAAGTTACTTGAGTCACAAAGCTAAAACGATGACTTTCAAAGAATTTTAGATTTTTTTTAGCAATATACTAGTTTAAACAATGCAGTTGAAATGCCCGGGTAATCCGTTAAAATGTCACCCATAATGTAAGGCTGCATACCATAACATCAGTTGCTGCCATCAGGTTGTAGAATAGTATCTATTATAAATTAACTGGAAACTTTCATAGTCACTATGCTTTGGCCCAACCTCTAGAACAATGTCTTTTCTTTTTCCAGTTGGATCCCCTGCCTGAAGAGACTTTGCGGCAGCGACCCAACTCAAATGCTGTGCGTTCTTTAGAAACTGTCATCCAAGTCCAAAGTAAGTCATCTAATTGTTTTTCAAATTTTTGTAAATAAGGACCAGGTTTTTGAAAATGAGTAAACCCTTATATCAGCTAAAATGACTTGCCACGCAGTGCACAATCATTTAATTCGTGGCAAGTCTCCCATGTGGGAAGCAGTGAAGGACTCTCCTACAGCAGCGCAAATCTGGAAGACATAACTTCAAAGAGCATGTCACAAAACTCCCTGTGTGATAAATCAGTCGCAAATGTTGTTAGGATCTCCGTTCAATTAATAACAGAACCTAATGAACATTCAGCAGCTATAGTATTGTCTGTAAAAATGTATTGAGTAGCCAAATTGGCCAAAATCCCTAAAAACTTTCAGCCAGGCCCTGTGAGTATTCAAACCAAGCCCCTCCCGATCCCTGCGGTGATCGCTCCTGGAGGCAAGGAATATCTGGATGTTATGGTTGTCTTTTGTATACTATATTTGTTGTAATTGGTACAGAAATACAATGAATTAACCCATGGCATGACGTTGCACTAGCATGGGGACACAAGATAGATATCAGTTTGGTAAAATAATATAAGGGTTCCAAAAAAGTTTATATATATATATATATATATATATATATATACAAGTTTTCAGGCTGGATACATAAATCATAGCAGGCTAAAAGATCATGGTACAAAATATAATTAGTCCTGTTTTGTTTGATTAAAAGGAATCTGCCAGCAAAAAGACAGCATTCAGTATTATTCTTTACCACTGACTCATCAACCATCTGTACAGTGAAAACATTGCATAATTGTAGTTTACTGTAAAACTAAATATAGTGGTAATATTCAGGGTTTTTGATGGGAGATTCCCATTATCAATTGGTTCCTGTAGTGTAGCCAAGAGGTACTGTCTCAATCATACTGGTTGATTCAGTAGTACACAGAAAGAAATCGTGGTCAGTATTCAACACTGCCATGCACAGGGGTAGGCAATGTTGGTCCTGCAGTGGCTCTTAGGGCTTCCAGTTAGGGCTTCCAGTTAGGGCTTCCAGTTAGGGCTTCCAGTTAGGGCTTCCAGTTAGGGCTTCCGGTTAGGTATTCCAGTTAGGGCTTCCAGTTAGGTCTTCCAGTGAACTGGAACGGCACTGCCAACTAACTGCATCTTATTGTTCAGTTATAGAAAAAGCAATATATTCTATAGATTTCCATTGCTTTTGTGCATTACGTATGTTGATATAGTGTAGGTACAACTGCTATGGCAGTGGCGCCTTGCAATCTGCAAATACAATTCTTAATCATCTAACAGCTGTTCATATTGTTGTGCACCATTGTAAAAATGCGTGTGCTGCATTTGACATTTGAAGCATATGTTACATTTTACATGCCATTTAATTGAATGTGTGACTCATCCTAAAGTTCATTCTGTCTCTGAATCTTAATTAACCACAGTAAAGCAGACCTCTGCGTCCTCTGTTCTCGCCATTCATATGTTTAGATACACATTTACACACAAACATGGCTACTTTTATTTCAACAAGGGACAGCCAAATCTTAGTAACAAATCTGTCTCTTTTTTTTCTGAATGCATTTATAATGGACTATACTCCGTTTTATTGCTCAATATAAGAGTATGTCACAACCACATGATCTTGTATCTGTTCTTTAATGTACATCATTACTGTGATGAAAGCGGAGGCTGATCATGTAACACTCGGGGACATTGCACTGACAGGGTATCTTGTTACAGGTAAATACTGGACATCTGTTAAGCGTTTCACCTCCAAAGTTGGTTACTCGCTCCTTGAAGCCCAGAAACACGATAGAGATGAAGTGGAAACAGTGACGGCCTTAGCATCTCTATCAGTGGGGATGGGCCCGATGGCAGCAGCTGGGAATAGGTAACAAATGTTATATTTTTTTAAGCTAATAATATGATATGTCTTTGCTAACATGCAATGTTCTTGAGACATACAATATTATCAATGTAGTGTGACTATATTATATTATAATATATAAACAATTTAAACTTAATAAGTGTTTTTAATTGTTTGAGTGAAAAATGTATAGCTTTTGCAATAATTATGCCTGTCGTACCACACATAAATAATATTTTCGTTTTTTAGTAAAAATTGTAAATAAAAAAACTATATATTATGTAAAAAACATGTTGGAAGTATAGTCCAAGGACAGTTTAGTGTAGTAATTTTAAGTTTTGGCCAGTTAAATAATAAAAGATTAACCAATGATTAACCAATTCGGATTTTCTGCAGCAGACCGCAGGTGGAGCCAATGGAGGAAGAAGATTCCATGAGCCTATGACCTGTGGACATGACCATTTCTTATTTTTGAGCGTGTCATCTTCTTAAGATACAGCACTCTTGTTTATATTTTTAATCACGATAATGACACTTTCCCTTACCTGGATGTCCAGTATGAAAAGTAACCATGTCAGTGATCACTATGTGCAACAATAAGATAGTGTCCCAGTTGGGATATTGCCAAGACTTCAGTTTCCATTTGTTGCCTGAGCAACTACCAATCACAAGTTAGATTTGTCTTCTCAAGACCATGACTGTGCTGAAAGAGACCAAAGACATTGCTCTGCTTGACCAAAGATACCAATCAGGTGTGGAGGTTGAGAGGAATAGGTAGGAAGACCAAAGAAAAACCACCTGTGATGTTTATTGCTTCTATATATATATAAGAACTGAAAAGATTAACATAAGATCATGTTTTTGTGTGAACTCTCATGTATCCTACCACAAATACGTTTTTCATCTATAACAGATCAGCAAAAATGGTGCTTCTTTCTTCTGAGAAACAGCGCTGGTTGTACATATTCACTGACTCATCTTTCAGTCTGTTGCAATTTCCCCGAGCTTAGCCATTTCAATGTCTGGTGATATTGCTCAAAGAAAGTCTTATGTCCACATCCCATGAACATTTGTCAGATTCCCTGAAAAATACCAATGGACGTACAATTATCATCAAAACCAACCTAGCATTTTAGACCACTGGGCAACATGTACAAGATGCTTTCTGCCAATCATTCACCGGAGAATAAGTCCATTGGGCCTTGAAGTGCCTGACACGCCTGGAAATGAGAAGATACCTTGTTTTCTAGATATTCTTCATGACCACTAAACCTTACATGGAATTCATTTTGTATTATTCATTTGCACTATACATGGAAGCACCCAATACACACCATAAACAGAATAAGGATATTTTAAAATGATTTGACAACTTTTTAAAGGGGATATGTATAAAAGAAGAGAATTAATCATTTTTTTTTATTTTGCTGTAAATTGATGCTTAAGACATTGTATTACTACATCACAGTAATTTCCACTTTTGTCCATGTTCGGAAAAATAAATATGGGTTGGGGAAAGTTATAAGGATATGATACTATGCACATAATACAATGACATGTAAGAAATTTATTTTGTGTAGTTCTGTCAAATCCATCTTTATTTTTCATTTGTTTAAAGCATAATTGCTAAATTCATTTTTGATCTAAATCTTCTGATAATGTAAAACATCACAAGTTCTACAGCTGTTTCAGATTCTTAACATTTGTCACAGATGCAAGGTAAAAAAACTGTTAAACAAGATGCACTTTGTGAAACATGTATATGTAGCCCTGTTTGAAGTTTATCTGGTCTGTGCCCCCTGTGGTTGATGTTCATACCTCTTAGGTAGCCTTTGATGCTTTTTTTTGCACATGACTGCAACTGCTCTTCACATCCACCACTCAACTTTGGCAATAAACCTATATCGTATATATTTAATGTCCGCATTGTATACACCTTTTTAGTCCTTGCAATGAGATTTGTTCAGTTCAGTTTTGTAACCACTACACAAGGATGTTCTCTTTCCTGTTCAGTACAGACTGTCCTTTGAACATCTCAAAAAACGATAGCACCACCGTCTTCTCATACTTACGATAAAATAATGGACAAAACGTTTTTAGAAAGTAAAAAATATATATATTTATTAGCCTTTATATGCAATTATTCTTTAGCGTGGTTAATTACAGCTGTTTCACCTGCTGTCTCAGTTGTTGTTCAGTCATGTTTGACTCTCTGTGACCCTATGGATTGCAGTACACCAGGCACATCTTTCATAATTCTCTGGTTGTCCTTATCCATAAAGTTTTCTTGGTAAGTAACCTTTTTGTCCAGTTCCTTCTCCAGTGGACCACGATTTGTCTGACCTCTGTGCTGTAACCTGCCCCTTTTGGGTGACCCTACATGGTATTGCTCATAGCTTTATTGAAGTACGCATGCCTCTTCATCACGACAAGGTAGTGGTCCACAAGGGACTGTCTCAGAGGGGCATGTAAACTAATGAGAATTTCATTAGTCTTGTTAAAAGCACTGGCACTTGGAATTTGTGACACTTCCAGTATATCAAATTAAAGGTTCATCTGCAGTCAACCTGTTCCTCTGAACTAATTGCATATAAGTAATACATTATATATATATATATATATATATATATATATATATATATATATATATTACACAAACATTTATTTTTTACGTTCTAAAAACGGAAAGTATTGGACTACAGTGGTCCGTCTAAAACAGCTCCACATATTTTGGGTGGACTTCCTTTACAAAGGGCTTATGCCACTTTGGTGATATGGGTAGGCAGGTAGATTCGGTTAAGCCGCAGGACCTGCTAAGAATCAGCGGGATTAAGGTATAAGGAGTGAGATTTACACTGTTGCTGCTGCTCTGCTTTCCTTTCATCGGATGCCAGATTCCTCTGTGACTACCTTCCCAATAGCTGTCAATCCCAGAGCTCCGGGAATCTTTGAAGTGATTGTGGTGGAATAAAAACCCTGCAGCCTCCTTTACTTCCCCAGCATCACACTTCCTTACCCTTGTCAGGTGTGATGACTTGCGAAGCGTGAGGGGCCAAGTTGTAAATCAAAGCAAACAGCTGCTAAACCTCCAGCTCACGGGGTCCTGTAGATCAAAAACAAACTTTCCCTCCTTTGGGACCAAGACCACTTTCCCCGCTGTCTCCTTTCCCTCTGCACATTCGCAGCCACAAATTTTATCAGCGCTATAACTCATCAATACGTCAAAAGAAAACTTTACATTTTACTTCAAAAAATATAGAGCCCAGGAAAAAAAAATGTGTTTTATCTTTCATATTTGCCTACATCTGTTATAGATAAAACCTCACATTAATGTTGAACCCCTTGGAGTTCTCCGCCACTAAACAATAGCCCACCCTTCTGTGCAGGGGTGTCCTGATATATGCAGTAGTACATTGAATTTGCATTATATATACGGTATATAAACATTTAACATAACTTCCGTGGGATCTAAGGGTTACAATAATCAAAATATTAGTGCAAAAATAATTTAAAAAAAATTAAAATTGCAAGGAGATAGTTCTGCAAGAAAAAAATCACTTCCTAAAATTCAAAATCCTAATTTTTCCAATACAAAATGATAATATCCTTATATCAGGTGTTTCAATTCATACATATGAAACTGCCAAAAACAATGATAATTTATAGATGTGACTTTAGTTTCTATGATGAGCGCTATAATCATTCCACATACTATAAGATACAAATTATCGCAATTTATTGTTTATCTACTCAAACTGAGCATTCCCTTTTCTCAATGTATTTGATTTTTTTTTTTTTATATGAATGGGTTTGACATAACATTGCTAACTTTCTCTCAAAAAATACTCTCTTCGTATTGATTCCACATATTAAATTTATGAAATATTAGTTATTTGTTCCTGGATTTGGGGGCGACGACATTTAAGAGCTAAGAGATCATCCTAGTAACACACACACCTCAAAAATGTAAAAAAAAAAATGGTGTGGTCTTTGATGACATATTGTATATATGTAAAATATTTATATTCTTTTATGCTGATTGAAAACCTTTATGGGACAAGCAAGGATATCTGTATTTTAAACTACGTATTAATGAAATTATTGTCAAGATAACGAATAAAATGTAAACCATTATAAAAGTTTTGATTAGCTTCAATAGTGCAAAAATATTTCGTAATTAGTATGATTTGTTACAAAATGTGACCTTTCCTGCAGGTTCTGCTGTTGGCGTGCTTTGTGATAATTTCTGCCCAAATGGTTATTATGGTAAAACTGGCACATAGAGCCATTATAAAACTGTCTACCACTTGGCTTTCTGCTTACAGTTGACGGTGATGTGCCTGCTACTCTTGTACACACCACTGGATGTCGCCATTTCCAAGTCAACTGGGTAATAAAGGGACATACGTCTTGTATTTGCTCAACAATACGCTCTAGGAATGGTTAGTGGCACCACAGTGAATCATTGACCTAAGCATGTGCAAGTTTGTTTTGGGAGCCAGACAACACCATACGCCCAACAACTCTAATGGATCTAATAGATTTATATGTTTCAGGCAACCAGTAACATATTAGAGTCGTGCCTTTACATTCTTTCAACTACATATAACCTATGCCAGGATGTGCATTTTGTTCACCGTGACCATCTTTTTAAATTTACTTGTTTCTATTTGTTTTAAAGGGAATTTTAATAACTGGTTAATAATATCAGTAATTTCAGCAATACACCAAAAATGAAAAAATGTCAAAGGTGAAGGGTATTTCTTTGTATGTAGATACCTCTCTAGCTAGTTCTGCATACGGTTCTCCAAGGGCTTCCACTTTTTGGTATTGTATAAAATAAAAATGTATCCTTCTACAGTGGATATTATCTTCTGTGCAGAATTTGCTTTTTTTAATGAAAGTATGCTGTTCTTACCACTTTATGTTGTTAATATAGATAGCTTGGGACTCCAATTTTGTCTAGAAGTAAAGTATAAATATATATATCTTTATATATTTTTTTTTTTGTAAAAAAAATGGAAATTGCAACAATAAATATTTTTTTTTTCTTGAAACACGTCAGTATCAGTTGTATTTCTAAGCACAAAATGGCATACTGAATTCTCCCAAGGTATTTTAATTACTTTCTGTATGTTGCACCAAGAAGATACATTTCATGAACCTGTTTGATCCAAAATTACTTATTTTTTTTTTTTTTTTTTTACAGTAGCCTAAATCCACTTGAGGGTGACACAGATGTTGCTTTGACCTCAGCGTAAAATATTAATGCCCATCTTACCATATTCACTAAAATGTCCTTATTATATAAGAAATAATGAGACAAATGCTTTGATTAAATAGCATAATTGAACTTGAGGAAGCTAATATGCGACTGAAGGGCCACTGTAGTCTAAAAGATCATATTTCAACATTACAAAAAGTATGTTATACTATATATAAATCACATTAAATTGAGACACAATGGGATTGTTTTCTCCTCCTCTGTCCTGACGTTACAAGACCTTTTACGGAGGTCTGGGTAGCAACTGATTGTCCTCCATTCCTATTCAATTCAATGTGATCAAATAAAAAAAACTGAATTAACAAGGTTTCTATCTTTTTACGTGATGCTTTATTGTTAATTTTCTTTAATTCATATAATTTATTTCACATGCAAAACAAAAATGGGGTAATGTATAAGATATGTTCTTTTAAATACATCACATAAGAAAAATCTCACAAGTATTGTAACCGGGCCACTGTTGTCTAATATTTTAACAGTATAGCTATTAATATTCTAATAGAAACATTGCTGGAGTAAGCTAGTGAAATGGCTTAGAGAAGTTCACTTTCAATTTAGCTTAGTGACTATTATTGATGTTGTTTATAAAGCACTAGCATTTTCTGTTGTACTATATACAAGGGTGCAGTAAATGCAAATGACAACGGTAAAATAAACCTAGGAGGTAATGATTTAGGGAAAGCACACTAGATTTTAAGCTCAAGAACTGGGCCCTCCATCTTTGCAATGTGTTCATATTGTATTTGGCTTGAAGTTAACCCACATATAGCGCTACAAATTTGTTGGAGCATTGCAAATAAACAACAATAATAAATATAATATAATGCAAAGACAGTACAATGCAATAAACTGACAATATAAGGTAAGTTCCTACTCCAAGGAACTTATAAACACACTTTGACATAAATTAGCGAACTGAGCCACTTATCTTATAAACATGGATACAAATGTGTATATCTAGTATACAGCCTGCATGTTTTGTTTTTATTTAATTTAATTGAATTTATTTTCAATTATACAAATGGTTTATATACAGCATTTAACTTATATTCATAATTTGTTTACAAAAATAAAGCAGATAAGGAACTGAAACATCACATTACTCTAAATAGCATGTTTAAAAAGAAACAAAGCAGGAGTATCCCAATACACATTTTATAAAAACTATTGTTGTTTGCATACTGTACATGAGATATAGGATCTTTTTTTCATAAAATTCCAAGGCTTATCTTGAGATATCACAGATTATAGATTGCAGTATCGAGGATAATCCTTACCAAAGGATATTGGAGATCCAGTCTTAGTACATATGCCCCACAGGATTACATAGGAATATACAGGTTCTCCTAATTTATATTAATACATATTTTTGCTAAAAAGAAAACCTAATGTAGTTCTGAAAAGTGAAGTTTCGAATGATTAGTTATTTCTCTTTTGAAGTAGGTGTGAGTGTAGTGTGGGCGGCAGTGCCCATGTTTGTGTGTAGTAGTGCTTGTAGCTTGGGTGCATCAGAGGGACTGGCTAATTGTAGCTTGGGTGCATCAGAGGGACTGGGTAATTGTAGCTTGGGTGCATCAGAGGGACTGGGTAGTTCTAGCTTGGGTGCATCAGAGGGACTGGCTAATTGTAGCTTGGGTGCATCAGAGGGACTGGCTAATTGTAGCTTGGGTGCATCAGAGGGACTGGGTAGTTCTAGCTTGGGTGCATCAGAGGGACTGGCTAATTGTAGCTTGGGTGCATCAGAGGGACTGGGTAGTTGTACCTTGGGTGCATCAGAGGGACTGGGTAGTTCTAGCTTGGGTGCATCAGAGGGACTGGGTAATTGTAGCTTGGGTGCAGCAGAGTGCCTGGGTAGTTGTAGCTTGGTTGCAGCAGAGTGACTGGGTAATTGTAGCTTGGGTGCAGCAGAGGGACTGGGTAGTTCTAGCTTGGGTGCATCAGAGTGACTGGGTTGTTGTAGCTTGGGTGCATCAGAGGGACTGGGTATTTGTAGCTTGGGTGCAGCAGAGTGCCTGGGTAGTTGTAGCTTGGGTGCAGCAGAGTGACTCAGTTGTTGTAGCTTGGGTGCAGCAGAGTGACTAGGTAGTTGTAGCTTGGGTGCAGCAGAGTGCCTGGGTAGTTGTAGCTTGGGTGCAGCAGAGTGACTGGGTTGTTGTAGCTTGGTTGCAGCAGAGTGACTCAGTTGTTGTAGCTTGGGTGCAGCAGAGTGACTAGCTAGTTGTAGCTTGGGTGCAGCAGAGTGACTGGGTAGTTGTAGTTTAAGTGCAGCAGAGTGACTGGGTAGTTGCTTGGGTGCAGCAGAGTGACTGGGTAGTTGTAGCTTGGGTGCAGCAGAATGCCTGGGTAGTTGTAGCTTAAGTGCAGCAGATTGACTGGGTAGTTGCTTGAGTGCACAGAGGGACTGGGTAGTTGTAGCTTAAGTGCAGCAGACTGACTGGGTGGTTGCTTGGGTGCAGCAGAGTGACTTGGTAGTTGTAGCTTCGGTTTAACAAAAAGTAAACTTTTCCAACTTGAACTCCCCTCCCCTGGGAAAGGTGCATATGTTTGGGGAGACTATTGTATATAGACCAAGGATGATTCTACCTGCCCAGAGTATGTTAGTGTTGGGCAGACCACTGTATGCAGACTAGGACTCATTCCGCCTGCCCAGAGTGATTATTGACTACCTTAATCAGTAAATTGATTAAGTTAGGGCTTTTTGTTGATTAATCATTCAGTCATGTCTGACTCTCCGTTACCTTATGGACCCCAGGCACACCTGTCAGACACTGCCTCTCTGAGATCCATCAAGCCCATGTTCATCCCCTCAATTACTGCATCTATCTCAGCCTCTGCTATCCCGTTCTTTGTTTGCCTTCAATTTTTCCAGCATCAGAGCGTTCTCTAAGAAATCCTGTCTTCTCATGATATGGCAAAAAAATTGAGCTTTAAACTCCTGATCATACCTTTCAGTTAACATGTTCTCTTGATGTCCTACAGTATGGATTGGTTTGATCTTCTTGCAGTCCAAGGCACTCTAAGCAGTTGAAATGTGTCAATTCTACGGTGCTCATACTTATTTATTGTCGTGCTCTCACATACGTATGTTACTACTATGTGGACCTATTTACCAGGAACTGAGATAGCGGTTTGCCATGATCTTAATCTTTTTAATGTCGAGCAGCCATCAGAGAAGTGTATCTGAGATTATTGATATTTTTTTCCTGCAATATTAATTCCACCTTTGGATTCGTCCAGCCTGGCTTTATACACAATGTATTCTGCATATAACTTGAATAAATAAGGTGGCAATATACAACCTTGTCGCACTCCTTTCCCAATCTTGAAATATTCATTTGTTTCATGTTCATTTCTGACCGTATGTTCTTGGTTCGCATATAGATTCCTCAGGAGGCAGATGAGATGATCTGGTACTCTCATCTCTTTAAGAACTTGCAACATTTTGTTATGGGCCACAGTCAAAAGCTTAAAGTAAATGTTTTTCTGGAACTCTCTTACTTCCTCTATTATCCATGGGACATTTAATCTCTTGTGCCTCTGCCAAACCTGGCTTGCATATCTGATGCTACATATATTGTTAGAGTTGAGCTTGCAGGATCTTAAGCATTACCTTGCTGTGAAATGAGTGCAATTGTTCGATAACTGGAGCACTCTTTAGCAATGTCTTTTTGGGGATTGGTATATAGACTGACCTTTTCCAGTCTACTGGCCATTGTTGAGTTTTACAAAGTTTTTAGCATAATGCAAGCAACACTTTAAAGAATCTTCTTCTTGGAATTTAAACAGTTCAACTGGGATTCTATCAACTCCTGCAGCCTTGTTATTAGCAAGACATCCTAGGGCCAATCTCACTTCACTCTCTAATATGTCTGGCTCCAGCTCATTGGACCAAACTATTGAGGTTTTCAGTGCTGTTGAGGTCCTTCCTATATAGATCTTTTGTGTATTCCTGCCACTTATTAGAGCCTAGGAACTGCATTATCTCCCAGGGAACTTCAAATATCCAACTACAACCCTCAGACACACATTCTATAGAATCCTGAATGGTGCCACCAGTGTAGTGAATCGCAAATTCTGAATGACACAGGGTGAGTCCAGATAAAGTAGATTTACAAGTCTTATAAGTCCAACAGTCTATGACAACTTTCCTGCATAAATAAGTTATTGCCAGCTTTTTTAGGGGCGTGGGATGGGGTCTGTTACAAGACCTCTCATAAATTTAGAATTAAACAAGGCAAAATACTCTCAACAGACTGATATATTGGTGTAGCGAGGATATTAAATGTGTTGTGAAAGATATACCACAAATGAAAACTGGCTGATGTTCAACATCTGATTTCCTTTTAATTAAGAGGGGAATTACAACATGCAGTAAACAAACATCAGGGGTCTGAATAATAATAGACTTAAATAAAATTACTTTTGTGAGAAAACATATAAGAAATAGTTTTGTTTATTAAAAATAAGCATACATAGACACACACAATGTAGTCTCCAGTGATATAGACCAGTGACGTGGTTGTAGGGAATATTAATAACAATAAATCATATGGTACTTCTGCCCAAAAAAGATAATCAAATCACTTTACAATTACAAGATAGATGAGATATCAGTTAGCAATATATAACATTAGTATGAGAGGTAAACATGATAATATAATAGAATTAGTTATGAGGATAAATATACCAACAGGTGCTAAAGAACCTTTCCATGCCTATTATATATCACATATTATATTTGTCCTGCTACGAGTCATCGTCACGCTGTTTGCGTGGTCCGTACGAATAGCGGGCTTAGCGATGAGCGCCGCAGGCGCTCATCGCCCAGCGAGCGGTGCTCATCGCCCGGCGAGCCTCGCGAAGCGAGGCGAGCCGTTAACCCGTAGAACTTTAGCGGGCTTAGCGATGAGCGCCGCAGGCGCTCATCGCCTAGCGAGCCTCGCGAAGCGAGGCGAGCCTGTGAGCGTAAGGGCCGTTGCTCACGCTTGCGGGCTCGCATAGCGAGCCCGCGGCCCTCGCGTAGCGAGGGCCTGCGGGCAAGGGCCTCAGTTGCTGGGATGGATCCCAGCAACTGAAGCCGTTGCTCACACTTGCGGGCTTGCATAGCGAGCCCGCGGCCCTTAGTTGCTGGGAGATGTCATCTACACCCGGGGACCCGCGCCAGACCCACAACCCACCACACAGTAGTCCACCAGCCACCCGGACAGGCCTCCGACACCCACGGAGGAGGCTGGGAACCCCGCCCCCAGGGACAGGGCCGAGCCCGACATCCAGGGCCCCCAGGACATGGTGAGCCCGTGGCCCTCGCGTAGCGAGGGCTGCGGGCAAGGGCCTCAGTTGCTGGGATGAAGCGCCATCCCAGCAACTGAGGCCCTTGCCCTCAGCCCTCGCTGCCCTTGCCCGCAGCCCTTGGCCTCAGTTGCTGGGAGATGTCATCTACACCCGGGGACCCGCGCCAGGCCCACAACCCACCACACAGGAGTCCACCAGCCACCCGGACAGGCCTCCGACACCCACGGAGGAGGCTGGGAACCCCGCCCCCAGGGACAAGGCCGACCCCGACATCCAGGGCCCCCAGGACATGGTGAGCCCGCGGCCCTCGCGTAGCGAGGGCTGCGGGCAAGGGCCTCAGTTGCTGGGATGAAGCGCCATCCCAGCAACTGAGGCCCTTGCCCTCAGCCCTCGCTGCCCTTGCCCGCAGCCCTTGGCCTCAGTTGCTGGGAGATGTCATCTACACCCGGGGACCCGCGCCAGGCCCACAACCCACCACACAGGAGTCCAGCAGCCACCCGGACAGGCCTCCGACACCCACGGAGAAGGGTGGTACCCCGCCCCCAGGGACAGGGCCGAGACCGACATCCAGGGCCCCCAGGACACGGTGAGGGTCATGAGGAACACAGCAGAGGGAGAGGGGGGAAAGGGTGGAAAGAGAGGGAGGGAGAGGGGGGAAGAGACACAGGGGGTTAGAGAGGGGGGAAGACACACAGGGGGTTACAGAGGGGGGAAAGAGACACAGGAGAGGGAGTAGATGGGGAAGAGACATAGGAGAGAGGGGAAAGACAGGGGAGGGAGAGGGGGTGGAAGAGACACAGGGGAGAAAGAGGGGGAGGAAAGAGAAACAGGGGAGGGAGGGGAAAATACATAGCGGAGGGAGAGGGAAAAAAGAGACACAGGGGAGGGAGGAAAGAGACACAGGGGAGGAAGAGGGTGGGGAAAGAGACACAGGGGAGGAAGAGGGTGGGGAAAGAGACACCTGGGAGGGAAAGTAGGGGGAAATGACACACAAGGGAGGGAGAGGAGGGGGAAATGACACACAAGGGAGGGAGAGGAGGGGGGGAAGGAAACACAAGGGAGGGAGGGGAGGGGGAAAAGGAGACATAAGGGAGAGGAGAGGGAAAAGGAGATACAAGGGAGGGAAAGGAGGGGGAAAGGAGACACAGCAGCACCCCACCGCTAATGCTCCAGCAACATCAAAACAGATTGTCAGCTCTTTAACACAATGCTTCAAAATAGGTAAAGTATATTCATTTATTAATGTATTATATATTTCATTATTATACACCAAACAGCATTAGCTACCTTACAATTTCATTGCCGTCATTTTTTGACGGGCAAGTCGCTAGTCACATATTATAATTGTCTAACTGCGATTCGTCGTCACGCTTCAGACGAATCGCAGTTAGACAATTACAAACTGCTGCGCATTGCGCAGAGCGCGGCGCGAGCCGCGCATGCGCAGAGCGCGGCACGAGCCGCGCATGCGCAGAGCGCGGCGCAAGCCACGCTTGCGCGCAGCGCGGACAGAGAGCAGAGGAAAGAGTGGGGAAGAGGGGGGGTAGAGGCACAGAGGGAGAGTGGGGAAGAGGGGAGGGAGAGTGGGGATGAGGGGGGGGAGAGGCACAGAGGGAGAGTGGGGAAGAGGGAGAGTGGGGAAGAGGGGGGGGAGAGGCACGGCACAGAGGGAGAGTGGGGAAGAGGAACAGAGGGAGAGTGGGGAAGAGACACAGAGGGAGGGGGGAGAGACACAGAGGGATAGGTGGGAAAGAGACACAGGGGAGGTAGAGGAGGGGGAAAAGACACACGGGAGGGAGAACAGGGGGAAGATACACATGGGAGGGAAATGGGGGGGGGAGAGGGGAACAGACACAGGGGGAAGGGGGAAAGAGACACAGGCCAGGGGGGAACAGGCACAGAGGGAGAGGGGGGAAGAGACACAGGGGGGAGAGATACAGAGGGTGAGGGAGGAAGAGACACAGGGGGGGGGGGGAAGAGGTACAGAGAGAGGGGGAAAGAGGCACAGAGGGGGGGGAACAGAGGAAGGGTTGAAGAGACACAGTGGCGAGACACACAGAGAGAGGCGGGGGAAGAGGCACAGAGGGAGAGGGTGGAAGACACAGAGTGGGGAGAGACACAGAGGGTGAGGGGGAAGAGACAGGGAGGAAGAGGCACAGAAAGAGGAGGGGGAAGAGACACAGGGGAGTGAGAGGAGGGGGAAGAGACACAGGGGAGAGAGTGCAGGGGGGAAGATACACAAGGGAGGGAAATGGAGACACGAGGAAGGCCGTAACAGACACAGGGGGAGGGGGAAAGAGACACAGGCCAGGGGGGAACAGACACAGGGGAGGGTTGGGGGAGACACAGGGGGGGGGAAGAGATGCATGGGAGGGAGAAGGGGGAAAGAGACACAGGGGAGGGGTTTAGAGACACGGGAGGGAGAGGGAGGTAAAAACACAGGGGGGCAGGAGATACAAAGGAGGTAGACGAGGTGGAAGGAGACACAAGGGAGGGAGAGGAGGGGGGAAATAAGACACGAGGGAGGAAGTAGAAAGAGGGAGAGACTCGCAATGAGCTCCAAAGGGGCTCATTGCAAGGCCTGTGATGAGCGCCAAAGGCGCTCATCACAAGGCCAGTAAAGTAGAGGGGGAGAGGCTTACATTGTGTGGCAAACAGCATTGCCAGGCTTCAGTTTTTATTGCCGTCATTTTTGACGGGCAAGTCGCTAGTTATATTATAACAGCCATATGTATCAGGCAAGTTGAAATTTATTTACTCATTTTTAAGGGACATCTCTGAGTATTCCAAATAATGCAAACAGCATGTATGAAAACTCATAAATTAGACATGGAGATGCTGGAAAACGAGAAATTCCTACCCAATATGCACCCAGAAATAAGCTGGTTGAGAAGTCCCATTATGTAGCTCGTAGCCTTACACTAAATAGAGTGTTAACATTATGCCAAGGATCCATTACACTGACCCAATAAAATTCAACCTAGCAAAATTCTTTAAAAATGAATCTTAAACATATTTTTTTTCATAGCTTATATTCATCTTCATGTATGTCACCACTCCAGTACACTACATCCATTCAGTGTACTTATTTTTAAACTTAATAAGTGTTACCACTCCACTAATTTATAAAGTTTATATAAGAATAAAGAAATTAGATTTGCCCAAAATATACAATTGTACTTTAACTTAAATGTTATGATGACATTAATTCACTAAAGTGTGGTTTATTGAAGTAGTAACACTTATCAAGAGTATGGTTTAGTATTTAATATTCTCTTTTTTAAATATATAGATAGTGCCATATGCTATTTTGAATGTTGAGTGCTTGAAATATGCACCCCGTGGAGAGTACAGGGGACAGGTATTAAACGGCATGACTAGGGAGTGATAATATTCTGTAGTACCTGTGGGTGATATTGTAGATTCAAAAGGTGCGCATTGGGCCCATGGCAAAACTAATACAATAAAAACAATTTTGCTCTCCACACACCTAGCAATCTGTCTTCATAAATATATACCTACTAGCGACTTGCCCGTCAAAAATGACGGGGCAATAAAATTTTAAGCCATGGCAATGCTTTTTCTACTCTGAGGACCTTTGGCGCTCATTGCAAGCCTCTCCTATCGTTTACTTTTGCTCCTCTGAGCGCCTTTGTTACTTAATAAATTAATATACTTTACCTATTTGTAATTGATATATCCAGCAATGAATAGCCTGGAGAGCTAACAATCTGTTTTTATTTTCCTGCAGCATACCATGTACAGTTGGAGTGTTGCTGCCCTGAGGAAAAAAAAAAATTAATGTTGTTTTAGTTGTGCAAAGTGCCATTCTAGATTCGTAATGTTATTAGTTGCAAGTTAGTTGTAAAATGGCGTTGTTTGTCTATGTGCGACGCGGCTCGCAAGCATTTTTCGTGCCTCCAAACTGTGTATTTTTGTAAATCGTACTTCCCTGGCAAAAGTCGTACATGCCTGGCGGTGTTTTGGGTCGTGTAGCTTAGTTTTCATTTATTTACGCCTTCATTTTTTTTCAAGTTCCGAAACTTCTTAAATTCAACTTTAATTAGTGTGCTACCTCACTGGCAGATGTCGTTTTTGTTTTCAAAGTCCTGCTTTTCTGGGTTGTTTTTTCCCCACGACTGAGGCACCGTAGAGCCTCCACCTCCCCAAATGCTGCCCCTTGCTTCACAAGGGTCTGCATTTGCGGCCTGTAATGAGCCTTCAGCTCATTGCAGCCGACGTTGGAGCCTCCACCTCCGCAAATGCGGCCCTCGCTTAGCGAGGTCCGCATTTGCGGACAGAACTGTGTTCCTCGCTTTGCGAGGGACGCAGCTCTGAGGGTTTGCGAAGTGAGCTCACAAAGCGTGATGACGACTCGCAGATTGACAACTATTATTTAATAAAGTTTAATTTATTTTTCCCCTGAGCCCCTCCAGATTGCCACCTCCTGACCCCCCTGATCCCTTACTGGATCCATTCCCTCTGCACCTGTTGATTCCCCCCTCTGGATCCCTCCTACTGATACCCCCCTCAGCAACTCCTGATCCCCCCTCATGATCCCCCGCTTGGTACCTCCTGATCCCCCCTACTAATCCCCCATTGTCACCACCTGACTCCCCCTTTTGATCCACCCTCAGCACCTCCTGATAGTGCCTCTGGATTCCCTCCTCGGCACCTCCTGGTCCCTCTCCTCCTGATCCTCCTACTTGACCGTTCCTACGTCACCAGCAGCACTCCTACAGCACTGCATCCTCCCCTGCCGACGTATCATTTGGCCACATCATGGAATCCCAATGACGTTGCATACTAGAGAGGAGATGCGGAGAGCAGATGCGCCGCAAGGGGAAGATGCAGCGCTGGAGGAGTGCTGCTGGTTAGGTAGGAAGGGCCAAGTGGGGTTGGGGAATCAAGAGGGGATGAGGGGGGACAGGAGGTGCTGGAGGGTACCCTAAAGGGCATCCGGAGTAGTGGTTCATATTTACTTAATATATATATATATATATATATATATATATAAATATATAAATATATATATATATATATATAATATGTATATATATATAAACATATATCTATCTATCTATATATATATATATATATATATATATATTTCATATTTTAATTTTTATTGTTTTTAGAAGCAGATAACCAAAACAAAATACATACAGTAAAATAAGTAAAATAATACTTACATCTAAATCATACACAGTCACCCTCCTACATACCCCCCACCCACCCCTTGGCAATATTCTCATTATTTGCAGAAGGAGGCAATACCCGAAACCTATTATATAATTAAAGTAACATCGCTAAAGGCAATAAGAACAAAAAAATATATATCTATTAACAAAAAGGCCCGGCAAACATTTCTTCGTCCCATCGTGCCCATTTCTTAACCACTGATAATCTTAACTTGGAATCAAAACTTAAATATTTCATTTCATACTGTTTATTCCTTTCCATAGTACTACAAATCTCATTCCATTTAGGCAATTCCCCACTTCTCCATCTCCGTACAATCCACCATTTGATTACCATGAGAACCTGCACCACTATCCCTATTGTTTCTCTAGACCATTCCCTTGGAAAAATATGTAATAGAAAAGCTTCTGGGTTTAAGGTAACTTCCTTGCATCCCATACCCACCAACTTGGTGACACACCTTTCCCAAAGCCCTTTGATCTTAGCACATTTCCACCACATGTGGCTTTGGGTGCCTATTTCCGAGCACCCTCTCCAACACAGCTCACTATATTTGCTTGGATCTATTTTAGACAGAAGCTCTGGAACTATGTACCATTCTTGTGTAATTTTAAAGTGGTTTTCTCTGTAAGTTGTACAAATCAAGTTATCTTTTGTTAGCTGATACGCTTTTTCCCAATCCTCCAGATTTTTCTTAATTCTAAAATCAGTTTCCCAGCTTTCCATGGCTACAGATTTTCCAGAACTTCTGTACTCGTCTAAAATTTTTAAGCATTTCGACATTGAACTCTTATTACTTGTACTTAATGACAAGAATTTTTCGAGAGGTGTCAAATCCCTGACTGATCTTACATCAAAACCTTCTTTTGTTAATGTCTTCTTAAGGGTCAGAAATTGCAGCCACATTGATAGTGGGACCTCTTTCACTCTCCTCAGTTCCTCAAATTTAATAAAGCCCTCATTTCTGATTAAATCCTTAATTTTATCAATACCCTATTTCCCCCACTCTACCTTATCTATTTTGGGGTGTATATCGTAAATTACTTCCAATGGTGTTAATGGAGATGGAAAAGGGAGCAACTTCAATTTTGAGTTCATTTTGAGCCAACTAGCCCAACATTGTTTCCGTATTCTGAACTCTATCTGAGTCTTAAAGTTGGACGATTTCTTATGCCATAGAGCTTGCTGCAGGACTATTTGGGGGCTTAAGGCTTCTTCTAACTGGACAAACTTGGGTCCTTCCACTCTTTCTGTCCATCTCAGAAAGTGGTACAATTTTATAGCCTCTGCATACTTCCAGATGTTGATTGCCCCTAATCCACCTTCTATATACTTTTTATTTACTTGGTCTTTACCGACTCTAACCCTATTTCCTTTATATATAAAATGATCTTCCACTTTCTGAAATTTAGTAATACTTCCTCTGGATATAAATAGAGGGATTGCTCTTAAAACATAAGTAAGTTTCGGTAGAATGAACATCTTAACACATACGATTCTGCCTGACCAGGTTAGGTTTAGCCTCTCCCATGACTTGAGTAGTTTGCACACTGAAACAAAAGTTATTTCCAAGTTATTCTTTAACATGGTAGCAACACACGGAGTCAACTCTATTCCCAAATGTTCTAGTTTATTCTGCTCCCATCTAAATGGAAATTTCTCTCGTAACAAGATTTTAGTTTCTAAGTTCACATTTAACCAGATAACCTCTGACTTGGAAGAATTAATTTTATAATATGATAGGCAACCAAAGGTTTTTAACTCCTTCATGAGGTACACCAATGATTCTAGTGGCTCTGATAAAACTACAACTGCATCATCTGCGAATAGAGTGATCTTCGATTCTATAGCTCCACATATGATTCCTCTTATCCTATCATTCTTCCTTATCATTTGAGCCAGCACTTCTATACACAAGTTGAAGATCATTGGGGATAGCGGGCATCCTTGTCTCATCCCATTGCTAATCTCGAACGATTCCGACTGAAAGTCTATACCTTTTATGAAGGCTGAAGGGATAGAGTATAGCGCCATAATCGCTCTTGACCCGAATTTGCCCAATCCAATTTCTTATAGGGTACACTTGATAAACTCCCAGTTGAGCCTATCGAAGGCTTTTTCCGCATCTAACCCTACTGCCACCAACGGGATTTTATTATCTTTAGAGTGTGCCAATATATCAATAAGCTTTCGCAGGTTATCTGTCCCTTGTCGGCCTTTAACAAAACCTGTTTGATCTGACTCAATTAACTGGTCTAAAAGAGGATTTAATCTTTGTGCTAGTATCTTTGAATATATTTTGATATCAATGATAAGTAAAGAGACGGGCCTGTAGTTAGCACAATTTGCCAGATCTTTTCCCTCCTTCTGTATCATAATTATTGCTGCTTCTAATGTCTCCTTGTGAGCCCATCCTGAGTCTTTAATTTTGTTAAATACTTTTACCAGATGAGCCCCCAATTCTGGTAAGAATTGTTTGTAATACAGTATCGGGAACCCATCTGGTCCTGGGGATTTTTGGACATCTAAACCGGACACACAGTTCTCGATTTCCTCCAATAATATCTTCCCATTTAGTAGTTCCTTTTGCTCGTCGAAAATTTTTTTTAGATTCAACTTTTTAAACAAATCCTGTATTTGCCATTTATCAGGTTTAAACCCACCCTGGTTTCTTTTCCAGATTATATAAGGTGCTATAGTACTCCGCCGCAATTCTACCTATTTCAATAGGATCCTTTTTCATAATTCCTTTGGAATCGAGAAATTTCACTATCCTTTTGTTGCTCCGCTTTTTCCCAATAAGGTCCACTAGTGATTTATTTGCTTTATTACCTAGATGATAATTTTTTATTTTTAGCTCCCTTAACTTCTTATCTATTTGACTTTGTAAGATCATATTTATCTGTGCTTGTATCTTATAGATCTGTTCCGTCAACATGTTATCCTAGCATTTTTTGTTGGCATATGATAGCTTAAAGAGCTCTACATATAATTCATGAAGCGATTTCCCCCTGGCCCTCCTCTTCTTAATCATTCTTGTTTTCAAAATACCCCTCATATACTCTTTATGCGCATTCCAAATACTTATATCTGAGGTTATAGAGCCACTGTTAACTCTAAAGAACTCTTCAATTGCTTCCTTAATTTCTTTGTTTTCTTCTGTTGTATAAAATACTTCTGAGTTAATGTTTTCTCTTTTTTTTCCATTGCTAGTCCTCCGACCTTGCAGTACTATTTTTACCAGGGCGTGGTCTGACCATGATATAACCCCTACCTCCACATCATCCACTTCTCTCCATGTCTCTATGTCAACCAGTATGAAATCAATCCTTGTGTATATACTATGTCTCAGAGAATAATAAGTATAGTCCCGGACCTCAGGATTTTTTAGCCTCCAAGAGTCATATAGTTTGTATTTCAACAATATCTCATTAAATCTTCTAGACAATCTTTCCAGAGCTAAATCGCTCGTCCTTAAGATCAATTTTTATGTCCAGGACCATATTCAAATCCCCACATATAATAAGCTTATATTATATTTGTGGTCGGGTCCCTCTCTTACGAAGAGAGGATACTGAAAGTGGCCAGTGCGGCAGGGGTAGTAGAAGTGTGTCTGGATGCTATTATTATTATTATTATTATTATCCTTTATTTGTAATGTGCCAGCATATTCCATAGCACTGTACAGGGGTTATATCCAAATCAATTTTTTGATTTTATCACTTTGCACAAGCATGAAGGGCCCAATTATTGAGTTTAAAACATACATAGTGCTTTCCCTAAAGCACCAAAAGGTTAAAAACTCACAAACTTACAATCTAAAGGGTACGGGTGAGATAAAACAGTTATAGATACATTCTACATATCAAGGCTGAAGGTGATAACCTTCTTTAAACAGATGAGTTTTTAGTGAGCTTTTGAGGCAGCAGGAAAGTCTAGTGGAGCGAGGCAAGGATTTCCAAAGAATAGGGGCAGCACGAGAAAAGTCCTGGAAGCAGACAACCGAAAATTTGGCCTGCTTAGAGGGCCAGATGGAAAGGACATAGATGGAAAGCTGATGGACGAATCAGCACTAGGGGAATCAGAAATCGTATATAAATTTGGCGTTCCGGACTAATGAAAGCTGGGAGCTCAAAGTGAGGTGATGAATTGGCCGAAATATGATGCGGGCTGCTTAGCTAAAGACTGATAGGATTGCTTAATTAGTAGAAAAAGGGGAAAAGATCATGAAAAATTGGTGATGGAGGCTGATTTAGGACTAATGGAAGCTGGAGGCTCGAAGCAAAGTGATGGTGCGAGCCAAAATATCATGTGAGAGCTTGCTGAAGGTAGACAAGCTTGCTCTGCTTAGTGTAAATCTTTTCATGTGACAACACTGAAGGAATGACACCTTGCTTCAATGTAAAGTAGTAAGTGTACAGCCTGTATTACAGTGTAAATTTGCTGTCCCTTCAAAATAACTCAATACACAGCCATTAACGTCTAAACAGTTGGCAACAAAAGTGAGTACACCCCTAAGTGGAAATGTCCAAATGGGGCCCAAAGTGTCAATATTTTGTGTGGCCACCATTATTTTCCAGCACTACCTTAACCCTCATGGGCATGGAGTCCACCAGAGCTTCACATGTTGCCCCTGGAGTCCTCTTCCACTCTTCCATGAACTGGTGGATGTTAGACACCTTGCACTCCCCCACCTTCCGTTTGAGGATGCCCCACAGGCTCAATAGGGTTTAGGTCTGGTGACATGCTGGGCCAGTCCATCACCTTTACCTTAAGCTTCTTTAGCAAGGCAGTGGTCGTCTTGGAGGTGTGTTTGCGGTCATTATCATGTTGGAATACTGCCCTGTGGCCCAGTCTCCAAAGGGAAGGGATCATGCTCTGCTTCAGTATGTCACAGTACATGTTGGAATTCATGGTTCCCTCAATGAACTGTAGCTCCCCAGTGCCGGCAGCACTCATGCAGGCCCAGACCAAACATGTATACACATATGTCTATATGTGTATATATGTTTTCTATAATATGTTGTGTTGATTCCCCCTATATGCATTTACCTGCTGATGTCAGATGCTGCCTCCACTCTCTCTGCATCACTGTTTACATTCAAACTGAGGGTTTCATGTCATATCAGTGTTTTTGTGTTCTTTGTGCCTTATCCGTTTATCTGTCATTTAGGAATTATTTTCCTCAATGTAGATGTATACTTTTGGTGGTGGGAGTGTCATGGTCTGGGCCTGCATTATTGAGGGCTTTGTAAGTTAGGGTCATGATTTTAAATGTTATTCTTGAGGCTAAGGGAAGCCAGTGGAGTGATTGACAGAGAGGTGATGCCGACACTGAACGTTGTGTTCGGAAGATGAGTCTAGCAGAGGCATTCATAATGGATTGAAGTGGAGACAGTCGGGTGGTAGGTAGGCCAACAAGAAGCGAATTGCAGTAGTCTAGTCGAGAGATGATGAGAGAATGTATAAGGATTTTAGTTGTGTCTTGTGTAAGATAGCGACGAATTCTGGAGATGTTTTTTAGATGGAGAAGACAAGATTTAGTTAGTGATTGTATGTGAGGGATGAAAGACAGGGTGGGGCCCAGTAGAACCCCAAGGCAACGGGCTTGGGAGGAGGGGGTGATGATGTCGTTGTTGACAGTGAGAGAGATGTGAGGAATTGACGCTGCGGGAGAGGGAGGGAAGATTAGTAGTTCAGTTTTAGACATGTTGAGTTTGAGATGGTGGGTGGACATCCAAGAGGATATACTAGAGAGGCAGTTGGAGACGTGTGTTAGAAGAGAGGGGGACAGATCTGGTACGGAGAGGTAGATTTGGGTGTCATCTGCATAGAGATGATAATGAAGCCCAAAAGAGTTTATGAGGGTACCAAGTGAGGAAGTGTAGATGGAGATGAGGAGGGGGCCAAGGACAGAAGGACCTGTTTATCTTGACTCAAAACCTCACACATGCCATCAACTCGTGATGTCAGGGGAAGTCCTCCTGACTGGAACTAAGCAGGGATCATTAAGGCACTGACGATAAGAAAAATATATGGATATATTGCAAGGACTTATTTTTAGCACTGTGTAAAAATATTTTGCTTTTCTGTTATACAGAGGATTTTACTGGTTCTTCCAATTTCTTTATTATAATATATTTAATATTAATCAGGTTGTCAGATTTGGTACATGTCTAATATTCAGCTGGTCTAAATCATACACCATGTTCAAGTTGGCAGATAATTTTGAATCTATTTCAAGAATGTTTTTGGCACTCATTGACCAATTATGTTGACACATACTATTAAACTAAGGACATCCACATTCTAGGCTTTAAAATTACATATTAAAAAGAGTTAGTTGATGAAACCACATAAAACATGAGTATAGGCGCACTCACGAACAATAACATTTTCTAGTACTAGTTTGGAGAATGAATTTCATCTGCAGAACTTGACAGAAAACCCAATGGGTTTTCCAAGAAAATAACTTGAAACGTACCATATGGAACTTGTATAGATTTGACATTTTCAATGTAACTGGATTACTGCTCTTTTAATCAAACAGAGAAACATGGATTTTGAAGGCTGTGAGAAATTTAGTGATAAGTAATAAGTAATGTTAGTGGTTGCACAATGGAAAGCTGATCCACAGGAGGTAAAGCTGATAGACCTTTCCTGTAAACCTCTCCTGAGCCCAAGTGACAAGTGAATGATCTTAAGCAGACGCATGATCAGATGTAGGCAGCAGGGTTATCCAGGTCTCAAGCTAGTGGCTGAGGCAGGTAGTAGACAAAATATTTAAAACTATAAAGCAATGGTACAGTACAGGCAGACATCTGCTGGTGGGAGTTGGGAACAACACGAGTCTATACACTGTAAATGGTCTGTGTAGTTATAAGTATCCATGTTTTGTGTTAATGTCTATATAATCAGAACAAGAGACTGTAAAGCTTTATGCAATCACATATGTGGATTACTTTAGGCTCTATAACCAGCAAAGTTGTTTGTATGGTATATGTTACCATTAGGAAACATCATCTGAGGACACAACCTATCAAACGGATGACATAAAACTGTGCCTATTTAACTAATAGAGCTTTAGGATTAACAAATGCTCCACTTTATTATTATTGTTATTATTATTATTATTATTATTATTATTAACTTATATTTGTAAAGTGCCAACATATTCAGTAGCACTGTACAGGGGAGAGAACAAGGAAAAATACAATATTAACAACTGAAGAAAATGGAGGGTCCTGTTTTGAGCTTAGGATCTTTGTAGAAAGTGCTTTTTACCAAAACACCCTACAAGATTGAAAACTTTCTACCTACAATCTAAAGGGAATGGAAGAGGCACAATCCTGGGGAAGAAAAGATAAGGAATAGCAGGGTCAGGAAGGAGGTGAAAGTTCGCTTAGATGGGTGTCTCATAGTGAGTCATTTGAGATGACTGGCTCTAGTACGTAATATGTATCTGCCCCTAGTGGTCAGATAATATAGCCTGCAAGTGGGAAAGTCAGGGGTAGCTTTACACAGTGGTGGGGGGTACGTTTTAGACATAGCAGAGGGCAAAATTCAAACACATGGAGTATGGACAAAGTTAGCAGCCCTGGGGACTGGGCATGGCAGATGAGTGGTGGGACTGAGTGAGGGGTCATGGTTAGAAGATATATCTCCAGGAGGGAGCAAAATAAACAGGTAGAGAAGATGAGAGTAGGACTTGGAAAAATAGTGGGACTCGGTATGCTTACAGAAGTGCAATAATACAAATGAAACAATTGACAGAAGCTCAAATGAAACAGTGACAGTAGTTAAATGCATTTTTTTCTAAAATGTATCATTTTTGATAAATTGTGTGTTGATATAGTTTACCAATAATACAACAAAATATGCAAATGGTACGAATCATTTAGAAATCGTTTATTTTGTCAGCTCTCTTTCACGCCCGCTTAAGTATGTTTCAATGAACTGAAAAATGCTGTTTTGAAATACTGATTCATGTTAAATATAAGTTATTAAAAATACTCCTTTTGTATTAATAGCACACAACGTAAACTAGTAAATAATTCTCTGCTAATTAGCAAGGGTTTGCAATGGTTGGAGAATGTCATTAAGTGAATACATTATATGATTTAAAAATTAGTATGAAATGAAGCACTGGTTCCATGCTCTCCTCCAGGAACATTTGAAAATTGCTGAATCCTGTGGACCCACTGTGAAGGATGCTGAGGGTCACAGCTGACCACTTGACAATGTGTATGTCTAACAATAAAAAATGCTGTGTGCTGAAGGAAGCGGCAGTATGGTAATACCCATATCACTCCAGAGATATACACACTCTTCTAACCCGTGAGGGTGATCCTAGCGTTATTTGAGCTCATTGTGACTGATCAAGTTCTTACATTCTAACTGTCTTCTTATCATTTCTAAGAACAGAAAGGGCTGGTTTACATTTTTTATGCCTCTAGGCACTGAATGGCTCTCGGGGTGTCCCGAAATAAGAACGCATGCCAAAAGCGTGCCGATAAAATAGCGCCGACACAACATCAGCCAAAACCAATTAATTATGTACAGTTAGATATCTCAGGGAAAGAGGTCCCGCCGAGATGTAAGACCCACCACCCAACACGCTTATGGAAACCAGAAAGCACAGGGATAAGTGTCCTTGGGCAAGTGACACCAATTAAAGATTATGTACAGTTAGATATATCAGGGAAAAATGTCCCCCAGAGAGGTAAGACCCACCACCCAACACACTTATGGAAACCAGAAAGCACAGGGATAAGTGTCCTTGGGCAAGTGACACCAATTAAAGATTATGTACAGTTAGATATATCAGGGAAAGATGTCCCCCAGAGAGGTAAGACCCACCACCCAACACGGTTATGGAAAACAGAAAGCACAGGGATAAGTGTACTTGGGCAAGTGACACCAATTAAAGATTATGTACAGTTAGATATACAGTGCCTTGCAAAAGTATTCACCCCCCTTGACTTTTTACGTATTGTGTTACATTACAGCCTTGAGTTCAATGTTTTGTTAATCTGAATTTTATGTGATGGATCAGAACACATTACTCTAAGTTGTTGAAGTGAAATGAGAAAAATATATACATAAAACTATTTTTTAGAAATAGAAAACAGAAAATTGGCATGTGCGTATGTATTCACCCCCTTTGTTTTGAAGCCCATAAAAAGCTCTGGTGCAAACAATTACCTTCAGAAGTCACATAATTAGTGAAATTATGTCCCCCTGTGTGCAATCTAAGTGTCACATGATCTGTCATTACATATACACACCTTTTTTGAAAGGCCCCAGAGGCCACAACACCTAAGCAAGAGGCGCCACAAAGCAAACACTGCCATGAAGACGAAGGAAATCTCCAAACAAGTAAGGGACAATGTTGTTGAGAAGTACAAGTCAGGGTTAGGCTATAAAAAAATATCCAAATCTTTGATGATCCCCAGGAGCACCATCAAATGGAAAGAACATGGCACAACAGCAAACCTGCCAAGGGATGGCCGCCCACCAAAACTCACAAAATGGGCAAGGAGGGCATTAATCAGAGAGGCAGCACAGAGACCTAAGGTAACCCTGGAGGAGCTGCAGAGTTCCACAGCAGAGACTGGAGTATCTGTACATAGGACGACAATAAGTGGCCAGAAGAAAGCCATTACTTTCAGCAATGTTTGCGAAAAGGCATGTGGAAGACTCCCAAAATGTATGGAGGAAGGTGCTCTGGTCTGATGAGACTAAAATTTAACTTTTCGGCCATCAAAGAAAACGCTATATCTGGTGCAAACCCAACACATCACATCACCCAAAGAACACCATCCTGTGGGGATGTTTTTCAGCAGCTGGGACTGGGAAACTGATAAGAGCTGAGGGAAAGATGGTGCTAAATACAGGGATATTCTTGAGCAAAACCTGTACCACTCTTTGCGTGATTTGAGGCTAGGACGGAGGGTCACCCTCCAGCAGGACAATGACCCCAAACACACTGCTAAAGCAACACTTGAGTGGTTTAAGGGGAAACATATAAATGTGTTGGAATGGCCTAGTCGAAGCCCAGACCTTGATCCAATAGAAAATCTGTGGTCAGACTTAAAGATTGCTGTTCACAAGTGCAAACCATCCATTTTGAAGGAGCTGAAGAAGTTTTGCAAGGAGGCATGGGCCCAAATCCCAGTTGTAAGATGTGGCAAGCTCATAGAGACTTATCCAAATCGACTTGGAGCTGTGATTGCCGCAAAAGGTGGCTCTACAAAGTATTGACTTTAGGGGGGTGAATAGTTATGCATATTACCTTTTTCTGTTATTTTGTCATATTTGTTGTTTGCTTCACAATAAAAAAAAACATTTTCAAAGTTGTGGGCATGTTCTGTAAATTAAATGATGCAAATCCTCAAACAATCCATGTTAATTCCAGGTTGTGAAGCAATAAAACACGAAAAATGCCACAGGGGGTGAATACTTTTGCAAGGCACTGTATCAGGGAAAGATGTCCTCCAGAGAGGTAAGACCCACCATCCCATCCAAGTGCAGTGCTGAAAATAGGAATATGTATTTGCCAGAGACAATTTGCCAGAGGAAATCTGTAATCTCTTCCTTCTTTCTTCTCCTTTCAGTTAGTTTTCTACATCCTCTACTAACTTCCGCCTTTCACTAACTTCCTATCCCATCTTTACTCCCTTGAATCCCGTATTTTCTCTTATCACACCTTCTTCCCCTCCTCTTTCGTTTCTCTTCTCTCTTTTATAGTTTTGAATCTCATCAGTCTTTGCTCTCAACTATCCCCTGAAAGTGAGATTGGGGAGGGAGAGATCCTTGCTTTTTTGTTGAACACACTTGCTCATCCTCAGGGGGCATTATGAAAATACCAGTTTTACATGATCAGAATATTCTTAAAAGGGGCACTGTGGTCATATATTTAAAATAAAATATAAAAAAAAATATCCAAAATGTTTTTATAATGGACGATAAACTAATACAACCTGTAATATATTACCTTTCATGTACAGTTATGCTGCTGTGGCATCTACCATTTTGATTTCTGATGATCTTCCTTATATGACAGGAAACTCTGATTGCCCAGGAAGTTGATATCTAAACAACAGGAATGTGGCATCTACGAATATCAGAATTTTAGAGGAAGTAATGAAAAGCTCATTAGTTTAGAATGATTTGGTATTAAACCCACAAATGTAAAGCCTATTTCCCTCTTCACTTTTCCATCTTATTGTGGAGTTATTAGAGACAACCCCCATAGTGGTTGGTAAATGCAAAGAGGCAGTTAATAGGAAGATAATAGAAGGGAAAAAAAATAGAACAGTAAGGAAAGTTGGAGTTACAGAGTGTAGATGTACTGGGATCATTTCTAGATTCTGTAAATCACTGCACACATTGTAATATCCAATTAAATGTTTATAAGGAATGTTAGGGTTATAAAAAGCAAAACGCGTCTGCTGTTTGCTGTTTCTCCTGTTCAGGGTAGAATTGTCTGGTATTTCGGGGCTGGGTCACTCTAATGAGTGAGACCAGACTGATATAGTACAGAACAGAACAAACCTACTTCAGGTATTGTCCGTTCTCAGATTGTGCACCTCTAATTTCTTTTTTTTTAAGTGAATGCTAAATCAAACATACTCATGAACATCAAATATTATGAAAATGAATACTGAAAAATTTTATTAATATAATCACATTCAAAACTACAGCTTTTACATTTTTATACTGTAGAGTTTTTTCAACAGAATAAGATGTCTTAGGGCTTGATTATATGGTTGCAGTAGTATTTCCCATAAGGCTAACTAGGCCCTATGGGAGTATTTACAAGCATAATCTGTTCCCCAATTCTAAAATTATTGGGGATTCTAAGATTTGATGTTTTTGTCCACTCTTTTGTGTATGTGTCAATGTGTACAAAGGAACCACCCCATCCCTTTCCTCTGCAGAGGAAACTGAAATTGTTAAAAGTCTGTACATCTTGCGTATCTGCGCAACGTATCTGCGCAAGTGATTGTTTTTGTGCTAATTAGAAAGTTATGCAATAGGGTATTTCACTATGTTGTTTTTTTTTAGATAAAGAACACATTGTCACAATGAACGTAGAGTAAATATGAGTCATTTTCATAGTAAGACTTAGGTCACTGGTGGAATGTGAATAAGTTTGTTTGCCTAAAAGTATCAGAAAGCAGCTGGGTAACCTACCCGAAACAAGAAAAACCACAGAATGTTAATTCCTTGGTAGTCTTTAAGTCTCTAGCTGAAAGGGTGTCAGAATTTGCAGGAAATGTGTGTGTTGAAAAACAAACTATATTTGGAAAGCAGGACAATCAGTGTTTTATCAAATGGCAGACAAATGATTATGATGTTGTAACTGCTCTTGCTAACAAAGGACTGTGTATACACCCTACAAATCTACACCCTTACAGAACCAAACCCAACTAAGCCAAGGGAGAAGCTGCAAAGATTTAGATGAGGGGGACCATGACAGATTATATTATAACACAAAAACACTTGCTAAGCATCATAAGCAGGTAGCAGAGAGACTGACTCAAATGTCTGATGAACCAGTGCATGATATTGAACTGGGAGATTATGTCCTTGTGAAGTTTCTTATTAAGGTTTCTTTATCTCCTAGGTGGACTGTACTTCATATTGTCCTCACCAATTCAACTGCTGTCAAGGTTGAAGGAACGTCAGAATGGTTTCATGGAAGCTCATATCGCAAGGTTCCAAGACCCTCACCATGAAAAAGGACTCTTTACAGCCCTTTAGTGAGACTCTCTGCACTCACTCTGTCTGCCATTATGGGTTATCCCATTAGTCATCAGTTTTGAACCGTGGGAGCAGTGGCAATTCACTTGTGTTGCTGTCACCAACTTAACCGGCCTCCCCATCTACTACTGAACTCCTTAAGTGTAGAGACTGATGGTAAAATATATTTAACATATGTAAACTCTGCAGAATCGCTAAATCTTGCAGGACGTACCTGCGCAAGGACTAGTAAGTCATGCAATAGTTATGCTCACTGTGTTGTTTTTTTCAGATAGAGAATACAGTGTGACAATTAGTAAATATGGGTTACTGCGCTCCTGGACCTAACTTTGTGCGCCACACCAATTGAACTGCTGTCAAGGTTGACGGAAAGTCAGAATAGTTTCATTCTATAACCTCACTGTCTTGTGAGACTCAGATCAGATCAGATTTGAAGTTTGGAAACAGTGTCAAGTCACCCGTGTAGCCGACACCAACTTAACCGGCCTCCCCATCTTCTTAAGCATCATAAGCAGGTAGCAGAGAGACTGCTTCAAATGTCTTATATAAACCAATGCATGATAGTGAACTGGGAGAGAGATTATGTCCTTTTGAAGTCTCTTAGTAAGGTTTCTTTATCTCCTAGGTGGCTTGACCTCATCTTCAAAAGGACCTGTTGGAGGAAAGACATTTACTGTAACAATCAACATTAACAAATAAAAACTTATACAGAATGGTACACCGAATGTTTGTGAATTAAATTATACAAAAGAAAATTGTTTTGTTCATGTTTAATTCTCATAAGAATCTTTTAAGCAATTACAAGTATCCCAGTCCAAACAGAAACATGTCTGCTGTTCTGCTGAGCTTGCAGGCACCACCTTATTCAATCTGCAGGTCTTGTTTCCATCAAAAACAACTCTGTATGAGAGAATATTTTCAGCTAATTCTACATTTAATTTTGCTATTCTTGGAAGCCTTGTGGATTGAGTTAAGTAGTGAAGGAACAAATCCTAAAAAATATTGGTAGAAATATGCTAATAACCTCCCAAATATAACTGAAAGTGAGGAACTGCAATAATTGCTACAGATTGGAAATGCAGCTAAACATGGTCAGGTTCTAATAATGGGAGATTTTAACTACCCTGAAATAAACTGGATAAATTAGATCAGCAGTTCAGCTGGAACAGGTTCTTGAGTACACCCTGAGAGCAATTAAAAGGAGTAGATCACATCCTAGGTATTTTAACCATGATTTAAAGATAAAGATATGTAGTAAAACGCAGGCATATTTAAATTATACAAGAAAGAGAGAACAGAAGCAGCTTTATGTTAGTTTTATGTCAGTTTAATAATTTTTGCAAAAGAGTTGTGTATTTGATCTCCATGACCCTATTGGCCGCAGCACACCGGGCACATGTGTCAGCCTCTACCCCTCTGAACTCCTTCAAACTCATGTTCATTGCTTCAATAACCTCATCTATGCATCTCCACCTCTGCCGTCTTTCATGTGCCTTAAATCTTTCCCAGCACATCAGAGTCTTCTCTAGGAAATCCTGGCTTCTCATCATATGGCCAAAATATTTGAGCTTTAACCTCATGATCATACCATTAAGTGAACAGTTTGACTTAATTTCCTGTAGTATTGAATGCATGGATCTTCTTGCAGTCCAAGGAACTCTAAGGATTTTTTTTAGCACCAAAATTCAGACGTCAATTACAAGTCGCTCAGCCTGCTTTATGGTCCAGCTCTTGCATCAATATGTTGCTACTGGGAATTCTATAGATCTAACTATGCAGAGACCTTTGTTAATAGTGTAATAGCTTTACATTTTTAGTAGCTTGTCCAGACGTGCCATATCCTTTCACCATCTGCAGAGATTTTGGATCCCAGGAAAATAAATCTGTCACAGCCTCCACTTCTTCCCCATCTATTTGCCTTAGATTGCTATTATGAACTGAGATTGCTGTATGCATGATCTTCGTCTTTTTAATGTTGAGCAGCAGGACAGGCTTTTGCATTCTCTTCTCATGAATAGGCCCTATATTTCCAACTCACTTTCTGCCAACAGAGTGGTATCTGGGGTTGTTGATATTTCTCTTAGCAATATTAATTGCGGCTTTGGATTAATTCATACCGGCCTTATATATAATGAATTCTGCATAGGGTGAAAACATAAAACCTTATCGCACTCCTTTCACAATCTTGAACCATTCTATTGTTACATGTTCAGTTCTGAACATGGCTTCTTGGTCCACATACAGATTTTTATTTTATTTTATTTATATTCTTTTATTAGAAGGTTTACAAATTCCATCCGAAAATAAAACATTTTTAACAGTCATATATGTCAGTTTTATCAAGTTATATATTCACAGTGTTATCATTTTGCAACAGTTAACTGACTAAACCTTCTTATTTTTTAATTTTTAGTGAGTACATTTTCTAGTGTCTAAACTGATATTCCAACTTTAAAAGAAACATAAGGCATAATAAACCAAGTAAATTCAAGAGTACAAAGTTGATAAGAGCATACGATATATTAGTTAGTACCTATCTATCTTTACTAGGCTGTCGTGTACTATATCAAAATAAGTAATCATGAGCACCTCTAGACAGACTCGGGGCAATCCGCGGCTGGTTACTTCACCTTACCTCGGGTAATACTTGCCATCTAGTGCCTCTGAAAGGTCTCCAGGGCTCCCCCACTCCAGACTTTTCCTCAATATTGCTTCAGTTAATTGCAGGCATTATATTAGGGGCACACTAAAGGAGGATGTTATCCAACGGTCCCACACTATCTGGAATTGGGGCATTCTATCTAAGACAATATGGGTTAATCTCTTGTAAGTAGTTGATCTTCCTAGTCACCTCCTAGTCATGGCTTTCCATCTACTGGCTATGTGTGTCTTTGAAGCTAACGCCATTAATTGATATAGCCTGTTCTGGGATTGCGACAAGTTTTTAATATGAACCCCCAGTAAGCAGGATTCTATCGAAGGTAAGACTTCTTTTTGAAAAATTGTGGAGGCTAATCGGTTGTTTCCAGAGATTCTGGGCACATGGACAGGACCACCATACATGAATATGATCCCCCACAAGCTGGCATCCCCTAAAACATTTATTGCTCTCTTGTGGCTTAAACTTCTGCATTTTAACGGGAGTGCAATAGGCCCTGTGGAAAACTTTGATTGATGTTTTAATAAGGCCGAATTGAGTGATCCTTTTGAAAGATTGGAGCAAGATTCAGTCCATTTGTCCCAGTCCCATTCTGGCCCAGGTCCTTTTCCCAATGCAACAGGAACTTGGGTTTCTGGCTACTAGTAGAGCTAAGGAAGGTGTTGTACAGAGAGCTCAGAGTGCCTTTGGTAAGGGGGAGATTTTTACAGATAGCGGTTAGCCAGGCGGCTCTGGGGGGCCCGGGATCCTTAACCATCTTGGTAACCCAACTTCTAATTTTTAAGTAATTGTAGAGTTCCGTAGCTGGCAAGTCATGAGTCGTGCAAAATTGGTCATAGGTCAGTAGTTTGTCATTGGCGAACCAGTTTCCTATGCGGTCAAGGTGTCTGGAAGTCCACCATAATTTAGACATGGAGCTTGAGTCTGCTAAAATTTGTGGAAAGAACATAACTAACAAAAGAGGTGATAATTCCGAGCTAAGTCGATGTCTAGAGTTCGCCCATCTCCAGGACTGAAGCTTTAAGGAGATCATAGGGTTTTGATGAGTTGTGAAGGGGGCAGATTCTATGGGGATCCAAATCAGCTTATCCCAACTATGTGGAAACATTTGGTAATTTTCCATGAAGACCCAGGATGGATGGTGTGTTGTAGAGTGGGTTCTAGGTAGGGGGGCTAATTGAGCGGCCTTAAGATAAAGTCTCAAGTTTGGAGTCGCGAGGCCACCTCTATTCTTGGAACGAAACATCACCTGCCTGGGAATACGGGGGCGTTTATTGTCCCATATGAACCGGGAAAGCCTATTCTGGAATTTATCTTGGTCTTTAAGGGAGAGTGGGATGGGAAGGGATCTAAATAAGTACAATAGTTTAGGTAAGATATTCATTTTTATAGCCGCAATGCGGCCTGTCCATGAGATTTTAAAGCTCATCCATTTCTGCATATCCAATGTTAGAGATTTGTACAAGGGGGTGAAGTTTACCCCGTACAGATCCTTGAACTTGGAAGTAAGTCTTCCGCCTAAGTATTTTATAGACTGTGCGGGCCAAAGAAACTTATGATTAGCTTTAAGGGTGTCAATCTCACTTTGCGGCAATCCCATCCCCAGCGCCTCAGTCTTCTCTACGTTCAGCTTAAGACCCGAGATTCTGCTAAAGTCCTTTATAGTGGACATGAGTGCTGGTATAGATGAGAGGGCATTGGTCAGGGTACAAAGCATGTCATCCGCAAAGAGAGAGCATTTGAAATGCTGGAGGCCTACTTGTACCCCCTGGATGACAGTGTTGGCTCTAATCGCTTGCGCAAGGGGTTCTATGGCAAGAGCAAATAGCAATGGGGAGAGTGGGCACCCTTGCCTAGTTCCTTTTCGGATTTGGATGTTGGCTTTGTGATCCCCTGGGAGTTTTAGATTGGCTGCTGGGGAGTCATAATATCTCCTAAGTAGATTGATAAAGCATCCCTTGTATCCAAATTTGTCTAGAATCTTATATAAGTATGGCCATTCTACCGTGTCGAAAGCTTTCTCTATGTCTAGAGCTAAAAGGCAGGCTGGTATATTAGACTTCTAAACTAAGAACTGGGCATTCAGGACCCTCCTGACATTATCCCCGGCCTCTCTAAAGGGGACAAACCCAGTTTGGTCCTTGTGGATTAAGACTGGCAGGAATTTAGAGATGCGGGTGGCCATAATTTTAGCCAAGATTTTGACATCCCCGTTGATTAGGGAGATGGGGCGATAATTTTTAACCTCTAAAGGGTCCCTGCCGTCTTTTGGGAAAACTACTAGGTCAGCCCGGTTTAGCTCAGGGGGCATAGACTCTCCATTTAATATGGCGTTTAAGAGAGATGTCAAATGGGGGGTAAGAAGGGGTTCGAATTTTTTATAATACAAATTAGTGAAACCATCCGGCCCTGGGGATTTGCCCAGCTTAAGGTTTTGGATGGTAAATTTAACTTCCTCCTGGGTTATTTCAAATTGTCCAGTTGATAGTCCGGTATTTTGGGGAGGTCGCATAAATTTAGAAAGGAGTCTATGTCTGATCCGCTACAGTAGGATTGTGAGGAATATATTTCTTGGTAATAATTTTGAAACGTTTTTTGAATGTCATTGGGGCTATAGGAGATTTGACCGCCGGGTAGCCTAATTTGGGTGGTTCTGGGTTGGGAGAATTTATTATTTAGCCTTTTAGCTAAAAGGGAGTCAGGTTTGTTTGCCTTCCAGTAATATAGGTGCTTCATTTTTCTCATTGCTCGTTCAGTGCGGTGGGACAATATGGCGTCCAGCTCTAGCCTAGTTTGGTCAAGTAACTTGCGTCCCTTAAGAGAGGGGCGCTGTTGGTTTATCTCTTCTAACCTCTTTAATGCGCTTTTAAGATCTGTCTCCTTTTGCCTAAGGACTTTCTTGTGTGTAGAGGACAGTTTAATGCAAGTTCCTCTAATAAAATCCTTGTGGGCAGCCCAGAGCCAGCCAGCCCCAATTTCAGGGGAGACATTAGTCTCGAAAAACAACTGTATGTCTTTGGATATAGATTCCATGCTGCTCGGGTTAGACAGTAGGAATTCGTTCAGTGCCCAGGTATAGGGAAGCCGTGGGTTAGGGCCTAGATCTAGCTCAAGAAGTACCAGGGCATGGTCTGACCAGGGGCAGGGGACAATCTCAGAGTTTATGGTAGAGTCGTACAGTGAGGAAGTGAGAAGAAGAGTGTCAATCCTAGAGTATGTCAGGTGAGTCGAGGAGTAGAATGTATATTCTCTCCTGTCTGGGTGCTTTCCCCTCCAGGTATCGACTAGCCCCAGTCCGTTTAGTAGGGATTTAATCTGATTAGTTTTGTTGGGTAGTCTGTTGGTCGGTTTTCCAGATCTATCTAGGGTCGGGTCTAAGGTCAGGTTTAGGTCCCCCCCAATTATCAATTTCCCCAAGTCCTGAGTCTCTAGTTTTCAGCAGGTTTATGAGGACAGTGTAGGGAGAGTTCGTAGGAGAGTATAGGGAGACTAGCGTTATTCTTTCCCCTCTTATAGTCCCGATTGCCATAACATAATTGCCGTCCTCATCTACCCGAGTGGTCTCTACCTGGAAGGGGAAGGTTTTATGGTGGGGAGAGAGGCCAGATAGTAGGTGGGGTAATCCATATGTAAAAATGTAGGTTTGTTGTCGAGGGAGAAGTGGGTCTCCTGCATAAAAATGACAGAGGGAGTGTGTTTTTTGTAGAATGCAAAGGCTTTCCTCCTTTTAAAGGGGGAATTAAAGCCCTTCACATTGTGGGTTATTAGGGTGTATTTAGAGGTAGCCTTTGGAAGTTGGGTGTGGAGTCCTAGATGTATGCGACCTTACCTGGTAGTTGAGCTTGTGAGTAGCAAGGAGTGGAGGAACCCGGAGAGCAAACAGAAGTCCCAGAAAATATGCTGTTGGCGGCAAAAGAGTCTTCCTTTTATCAAGAGGGCTGAGATCAATGAAAAGGGAGAAAGGTAGTTTAATATCAGAGAGGTAGGTAGATTTGAGACCAAAAGAGAGGGAGAGAAGAAATAAAAAGAATAAAAAAAAGAAAGAAAGAAAGAAAGAAAAAAAAAGAAGAGAGAGAGGAGAGAGAAAAAAAAAAAGGGGGGGGGGGGGAAGGGTAGTAAAACAGCAAGTTTCCAGTAAGTCTAATCCTCGCGCTGTAATTACAAAAATCAAGTAGAATAAGCATAAAACAGTCGTTTACACATAAACCTTCTGTCTCTTTCTCTAGAGAAAAAAGAGAAATCAAATCCACATAATGTGGGGAAATAATCTGGCAAACTATAGTTATTCTAAATGGTAATAGTTAAAAGTATTCTAGTAACATTATATCAGAACTTTAAATAACAAGAAGTGAACATCAGGCAATCAGCAAAATGTTGTCAAAGTCCAGCCAGGTAGGAGGCCTATCAGGTCGTGGGCCCGGCTTTGAAGTGGCAGAGAGGCCAGAGTCTGCAGTGTATACCAAGCGTTTGTCTTGTAGGTCGCCTGCATTGTCCCGAATGTTGCTGGGCCCCTCCATTATAGGAACTTGTTTACCATGGACTTGTGCTGGCTTTGGGGTCTGCTGCCTCTTAGGGATAGGCGAAGCAGGTTGCTCTTGGTTTGCTTCTGTCGTGGACTCCGGGCATAGGTGCAGTCGCTGTAACACAGCTAAGCAGTCCTCCAGGAAACGGGTGGTATAAGTCTTGCCTTGGAAGGTGAAAGATAGAGCAAACGGAAAGTTCCAGCGGTACTGGATCCTGTGCTGAAGGGGGATAGCAATAGCCGGTTTCATAAGTCTCCGCTTATGTAGGGTGTCCAGACACTTGGGTGCATCAGGGCTTCTCGTGCCTCCCAAGGCTCAATGGGCACGCTCAATCTCCCATACATTTTCAGGCTGATTAGGCAGGATTGTCGGGATTGTATCCCTCAGGTAGCCGGACAGGTCTTGTATAGCTCTTGGGATGCCGCGGATGCGGACGTTGTGCCAGCGGGACCGATTTTCCAGGTCCTCTATCTTATCCGTGAGGTCAGAGATGTGGATAGTGTTTTGAGCAATAGAGGATCTATCACCTTCTTGTGCTTCAGCTATACGATCCGTTGTTTCCTCCAATAGTTGGGTACGTTGCCCCAGTTCCCTCAGGTCTTGTCTCAGAGGTTCAATAGCTTTTGCCAGAAGCCGCTCAATTGTAACAACTGACCTGGCCGATAGGTCCAAGTATTGGCTAGGAATGTTAGGGTTCCCTTCCCTGTCTGAGTAATCTGAGTGTTCTGAGGCGGATTCCGCAGGGAGGGAGCATCGGGCAGTTTGAGGTGTGAAGTGCTCCCGTATGCCCTTCACAGAAGTTGTTCTTTTGGGTTTCGGCATTTTGGAGAACGGGCTGAAGAAGTCAGCAGAGAATCCGTTGTGGAATCAGTTAGATATAATATAGGGAAGGGCTGTGCACCAAGTGTTCTGTGTGGTAGTCCGCTGATACAGTTAGTAGAGTTTGTCCAGTTCATAGAGTTTAGTTAAGGCAGTTGATGGCTGTGTTGCCAGGTTATATCCCCATTCGGCTCTTTATTCCATGATATAAGTGTAGACCCCAACTGGGGCTCTGAGGCAGCCTTTGAAAATCAGTTCAAGCAGTGAGTAGTTCCTTGGTAGAGGAGTGACTCAGAAAGTTGTACCCTCTTCGGGTAGCCTGTCTATTTTTGCTGATAGGGGCTTGTTAGGTAGAGCGCAGCTGTAGGATAGGTCAGTGCGAGTAGTGAGCAGTAATGAATGGCAGGGAGGCTTCCAATCTTATGTTATTCGTGTGAAGCCAGTAATGATCTGCAGTATTGCAAAAGTCCACAGGGTGGCAGCATACGTGGTAATGTTGTAACAAATTAACACAGTCCATATATCTGCCTGTGGAGGCGCAGATTTCTAGTATAGGTGGACACAAGATTTTTGTTTGGTGTATATATATATTGCACAAAAGTGCCTCTAATGATGTTAGTTCCTGAGATTAAGGACACCTATAGGTCCCCCAGGTATAGTGCAATACAGCCTCAGGCAATTCTGTGAGGCAAGGTCTCAGTATCAAAGGCTCAGTCCTTAGCAGTGTGCTTAGGGAGTGATTCACTCCAACTTTCCTCAGGTCTCAAGATTTTGTGGGGGTGTAACAATAAGCTGGGTGTTATGTGCTGGGTAAGCTGGGGAGTGTGTTCACAGCTTCCCTCTTACACCACACCGTTATTTCTTTACTTTTGCACTATGGCTGTCACAGCCCTTCACTAGTGGGGTGTGCTCTGCTCCTTGTTCCCCTCTTGCGCTCTACACCCTCATCCAGGGGCTCTGGGTGCTCTGCCTCCACAATTAGGGGTATCTGTGGCTCTCCTGGGGCCCCCCCCCCCCGGGGATCAACACCCCTCCAGGGAAGATCTGCCCTACCTTCAGGTCTCCGTCGGGCGCCCTTCAAGATGGCGGCCGCGCTTTCGCAGGCTTTCTGCCCTGTTTCCATTCCTCCTCACCGCTGGCCAGATGGATCTCCCTGGGACCCCGGCTGGATCCTGCCGCCACCAGGGTCTGCGCCAGCTCCTTCCCAGGTGCTGGGAGAGGTGACCCGAAGGTCTCCTATGGCCTCAGGTATCGCCCCCAAAACAATGGCCTCCTGTGCTGCTGTGCCGCCAGAGCAGCCCGAAATCAGTCCCCTGGGGATAGGGACAGCCTCCGGTGGAACCCCTGACGTCCCAAAGGGGTCCAGAGTCCTCTCTAGGGCAGTTTGGCAAGCCCAATTCGGAGCTTTACACAGAGCTCACTAAAACACGTCTGCATGCGCGAGACGCCAGCTCCGCCCCCCCCCCCCCCACATACAGATTTTGCAGGAGGTAGATAGCTTTTACGGCAGTTGATTTTGACAAGGAATGTTAGTGAAATATCTTAGCTAAATTAGCATAAAATGATTTTGGCCAATCAGGCACCCAAACATTGCCCCCTCTGCAAAGCATCATAGAATGTATAGTCCCCACCAAAAGAAAACACGGAGGAGCTCAGATATTGCTATGTAGATTTCTGCATTATTCTGCTGTTGGCTTCAAGGTTAGGATATGGTTAAAAACAATACTTGAATGGAGTTTTTCTATTGGCTAGTACCAGATACCTATGTTGCATCTACTAGACTTCACCCCAGTAATAATTAGATCAATATAAATCTCATCATTCGAGCATAGCACTTACATTGTGTCTTCATCTGCTCAATTAACCAGATATATAACTCCTGGATTATATAAACCAAATCAATGACACACATAGAAAAATGATCATTTTTAAAAATGATCAGTGTAGGGTAGGGTCATATTCTAAAAAAAGAGGAGAAAATCTATCAATATCTGTATGTACATTATAGGGTTTTAAAATGTTGCTGTAACAATAAACCAATTTACCTGATGTTCACCTGCAAGCAGAGCAATCCATGCTGACTAATGAGTTGCCATGACCAACAGCAATGCTGTGGGATCTAACAAGGAATGCTTAACAGTGACCACAATCAGTAGACCAAGAGTTCGATCTCCATCTCTATATGATTTTGTTTAGCCACATAGATATCACATTTTATTTTTGATGGGAAAAACAAAGGTCACCTTAATGTCTGTCCATTAGATATGAAAAAGTATCTGGTCTCATATTGTTAAGCACATGACATGCTTTCTATCTAGCTTCAGCTATATTTGACACTCCTGTCATTGCTAAAACAGAAATAGGCCTTTTAGGGCACTTTGTTCCTTCATTATCAAAATGCCAGAATGGTCTTCTCCAGTATTTAATGCTAGCTACAAAGAGCCATATTGCCAGGCAATGGAAATCTCCCACCCTTACTCTACAAATGGTCATTAGAAAGATGAATTACATTGCTGTAAATGAAAGGCTAACCCATTTAATGGATGACCTTATGCCTACACTCTTCCACATCTGGAATCCCTGGATTAATTCCCCTTATAGCCCTCATATAACATGAAACCTTCTTATTTAACACTATGCTTTCTTGAGCTACTCTCTATACTGGAGATACGGACCGAAGACTGAAGGCAGCAGGACTGGTGATGGATCCGGGATGGTAACCTACAGGACTTAAACTTGGACACCTTTAGAACAAAAACGTGATTTTGAATGCAATTGTGTTGTTGTTTATTCAACAGTGTTATTTTTGAAATGTTTTAACTCATTTAGAGTTATATTATATACTTACAGTATAGTTTCTACTTAGGGTCCTGATGTTTTTCACATTGAGCCTGTTAATCTGTTTTATTTATGGTAGTATTTTTCCTTAGAAAATCTGAAAAATTTAGGTAATTTAGACTCACTTAGACCTTCCCACAGGTGGGGATAGGCCTTTTTGTTTATATTTATTTTGACTTTAATACTGTGCCATTATATTTTACAGTATAATGTTAGTCTTATTCTGCTTTCTCTTTATATGGTGATATTGTACTCCAATTGTGCCAAAGCTGTCACTTGGCTTTTATGTAAATTTCTTTTTAATCTGTTACCTAAAAAACTTTCTGACATGCTGAGCAGGGGTGGAGCTACCGCTGGTGCAAAGAGATGAAGGGTCCCTAACTATACGCACAAAGAGTTAATGGTCCTCTAGCATGCCATCACTCTACATTGTGGTAGGGATGCGAGCCCTGGCCAGAGGGCCAAGTGTTGGAGTGAGGTGGCAAAGTCAGTTACAGCTCTTGGATTTGCTGTCAAGGATGTGAAGTCTGTCAAGCACAGATACGATGACTGCCGGTGTAAGGTCAAGCAGATGATGTCAGAGGAGGCCAGAGTAGCAAGAGCTACGGGTGACCCCTCAGTTACTGTGCCGTTCAACAAGTGGAAGAGGGTGGTGAGGGTTTGGGTAGCCAATAGACTTCCTGGCCTGGTGGATACGGCCAGCCAGGCGCCATTCCAGGTGAATACCATATAAACTATCTTTCCCTCACATACCCACACATGTACACCACACACACATAGATTACACACATCCAATGTAAATCCTGCCCACCACTGAAAAGGATATTTAAGCTTCCTGTACTTGACTAGGGATATATTATACTGGTGTGTCTAAATACTTAGACATAACAATTTACAATGAGTATCAGTTTTTAATATAAGTAAAGTGAATAAAAACAGTTTATGAATATGCCCGCTGTAGCATATGCAGATACACACTCTGTAGGGCTGGATGTGCAGTGTAGTGACTATCATGGACTATATCTCAGCGGCATGTTACAAACTATTGTTGAGAGATGGTCACAGACACAGCAAGTTCATCAGAGTATGTGTCTTCATGAGCTGCAGGGGGCAGACCCCAGCATGACTTATTTATTTGCTACAAGTTATTACAAACAAAGCTCAACATATATCTTAATGATCATCCGTAGCAAATACAAACTCCTCACAATGACAATTTAACCATCCAGACTCAAAGCATCATGTCAGGTATATAGGAACACACAAAGATACCAAATCCAAATACCAGGATATCCAATGCTGAAGAATATGAGGAGGAACTCTTCTCTTCTCTGTGGGCACATATGGTTTTTGTTATGATTAACCTTTCACCAATTGATGGCCATTGAGGAATAGACCTAAGAAGAGATGATATAGTCCATTTTTTTTTATTTTATTAAGTGTTATTACTAAAAAAGGCTATGTTTTTTCTTTACTTTAGGCAAACTTCACATCCATGAAGGCATTTTGTTCATATGCAAGCAGTGTTACCAACTAGTGTAAGTAAACTATATACACGGTGGCTTTCATATGGCTATTACATCAACGACATTCCCCAGTAGAAGGATCTCACACCATTTTAAAACACATAATCATGTTTTAAGCCCCATGGTTGATGTTACACGTAATTTGCACAAATTGCCCCCCCTCACCCCCCCAGAGCATGGCCTCGGTGCATTGCACCGGCGGTAGCTCCACCCCCTGCTCAGCATGTCAGAAAGTTTTTTAGGTAACAGAATAAAAATAAATTTACATAAAAACCAAGTGACAGCTTTGGCACAATTGGAGTACAATATCACCATATAAAGAAAAAGCAGAATAAGACTAACATTATACTGTAAAAGATTATGGCACAGTATTAAAGTCAAAATAAATATAAACAAAAAGGCCTATCCCCACCTGTGGGAAGGTCTAAGTGAGTCTAAGTTACCTACATTTTTCAGATTTTCTAGGGAAAAATACTACCATAAATAAAACAGATTAACAGGCTCAATGTGAAAAACATCAGGACCCTAAGTAGAAACTATACTGTAAGTATATAATATAACTCTAAATGGGTTAAAACATTTCAATAATAACACTGTTGAATAAGCAACAACAAAATTGCATACAAAATCACGTTTTTGTTCTAAAGGTGTCCAAGTTTAAGTCCTGTAGGTTACCATCCCGGATCCATCACCAGTCCTGCCGCCTTCAGTCTTCGGTCTGTATCTCCAGTATAGAGAGTAGTACAAGAAAGCATAGTGTTAAATAAGAAGGTTTCATGTTATATGAGGGCTATAAGGGGAATTAATCCAGGGATTCCAGATGTGGAAGAATTTAGGCATAAGGTCATCCATTAAATGGGTTAGCCTTTCATTTACAGCAATGTAATTCATCTTACTAATGACCAGTTGTAGAGTAAGGGTGGGAGATTTCCATTGCCTGGCTCTTTATAGCTAGCATTAAATACAGGAGAAGACCATTCTGGCATTTTGATAATGAAGGAACAGGAGTGTCAAAATATAGCTGAGGCTAGATGGAAAGCATGTCATGCGCTTAACAATATGAGACCAGATACTTTTTCATATCTAATGGACAGACATTAAGGTGACCTTTGTTTTTCCCATCAAAAATAAAATGTGATATCTATGTGGCTAAACAATATCATATAGAGATGGAGATCGAACTCTTGGTCTACTGATTGTGGTCACTGTTAAGCATTCCTTGTTAGATCCCACAGCATTGCTGTTGGTCATGGCAACTCATTAGTCAGCATGGATTGCTCTGCTTACAGGTGAACATCAGGTAAATTGGTTTATTGTTACAGCAACATTTTAAAACCCTATACTGTACATACAGATATTGATAGATTTTCTCCTCTTTTTTTAGAATATGACCCTACCCTGATCATTTCTAAAAAAAATCCTTTTGTGTGTAATTGATTTGGTTTATATAATCCAGGAGTTATATATTTGGTTAATTGAGCAGATGAAGACACAATGTAAGTGCTATGCTCGAATGATGAGGTTTATATTGATCTAATTATTAATGGGGTGAAATCAAGTAGATGCTACATAGGTATCTGGTACTAGCCAATAGAAAAACTCCATTCAAGTATTGTTTTTAACCATATCCTAACCTTGAAGCCAACAGCAGAATAATGCAGAAATCTACATAGCAATATCTGAGCTCCTCCGTGCTTTTCTTTGGTGGGGACTATACATTCCATGATGCTTTGCAGAGGGGGCAATGTTTAGGTGCCTGACTGGCCAAAATCATTTTATGCTAATTTAGCTAAGATTTTTCACTAACATTCCTTGTCAAAATCAACTGCCATAAAAGCTGAAGAAATTTGCAAACTCTAGGGTAAGTTTATTAATGTTTATTTAGGCATTTTTTCATGCAAAAAAAAAAATGTTTTAGAAACTACAGATTCTGCTCTATAAGATACATTCATAATCTATGAAACTTGAATATGTCTTTAATGTTATTATGGCCAAGTGTTTACAATTGGTATGTTGAATCTGATATGAATATCATAATTAACATAAAATCATATATTGGTGCACAAAATACCTAACATTTGCATTAAGTGTGACATTGTGATGAAATTTTTAGCCTTATTTACACTCAAATATTGTACTGTAAACAGTATAGGCTATGACAACAACAATGACACAGGCAGTGTTGTTGAGATGTAGGTTGTATTAATATGACCTAACTGTATTCATGCAGTATTTCAAACATTGTTAGCATGCTTTTCTATATAGAAGTATGAATACAAGTGAAAATTATATGTGTGGGGGATAACAATAAATTATAACACTGTTATTTATCATTATTCCACTTAAGAGGTTTTTAACAAAATCACATGCTATCAGCATACAATATGAATACACAAAAACTATATTGAATTAGCTTTATTATATAAAGAAATATACATACCACATGAACAACAGCAATTGAAGTGACAGGTGTACACAGTATTATGGTAGACTAGCGACTTGCCCGTCAAAAAATGACAGCAATAAAATTGTAAGGCAGGTAATGCTGTTTACCACAGAGAGTAAGTGTTTTGGTGGTCTGAGATCCTTGTGCGGTCATTGCGAGGCTGGCGCTGGGCGACTTTGCCGCTCATTGCGTGGCTTGCTCATTGAGAGCCTCTGGGTTGGTGTATTTGTTGTTATCATAGGCGCTTTTGCACTTATTGTAAGTTCCGCAGTGATCTAGTTTTGTCGCTTATTGCAAGGCTCTCCTCTGGTGTATTTTGTGTCCTATGAGCAGTGTTGGCGCTCCTTGTGGGTGGCGCGGTGAAGGTGTTTGTGGTTGTTTGTGATAGTGTGGTGTTAATTTTTTTGTTTTGTGTATATATTTTTTTTGTTTATGCAAATTAATTAATCAAATAAATCATAAATTAATATACTTGACCTCTTTGTAATTAATATATGCAGCAAGGAATGTGCAGAAGAGCTAACAATCTGTTTTGATGTTCCTGCTGCATACAATGTAGATTTTCAGTGTTGTTGAGCTGAGGTGTAAGTGTCAGCTATGTGTGCAGTGTGTAGTGTAAAAAGGCTACGTGCGCGAGGGGAAGCCGTTTGTGTAGCTGGGTACTTCCGCATTCTGTAAGTTAGTGTTGTAAAATGGCGGCGGGCGAATGTGTATGTGGTAGGCGGGTTTGTATGATTTAGCGTCCTTGTTAATGGTGTATGTTGTAGGTGTACGGGTTTTTGTAAAAGCCGTTTTTCCTTTGCTGTATTTTGCGGCTTTAGGGGTCGTTTTCGTTTTTTCCGGCGACCATTTTTTCTCTCGCTTAGGGGATTTTGGAGTGTGTAAACTTTGTAAATTTGAGTAAATCAAGGTTTAAACTGTGTTGCAGAGGTCCTGGGTGACCCCCTTGCTGTGGGTAAGGTTTTAATTTTATTTGTGTAAGTCCGCAGCTTTTGTGTAAAGCAGAACACAGCCCCAAATCACATATTCTGTTCAGAAAAGTATACATGTACATAAATCAGAGCAAATATGAAAAGGCAAAATCTTGATTTATATTAGAAATTATAATTGGCGTAGAAATTATGGATGTGAATGCATACTTTTATATCCCATTGAAATTAACCTGCCTGTGGTGCTGGGTCACATTGGGGATCTTGGAGACTGGCACAAAGTGGACAACTGAAGCTGGTCACAATTTCCAAAGTCTCAAAGAGAAATTTACAACTGCTGTAATTCTTCAACACATCACAGCACTCTAATTTATCAAGGATGTGGATTTTTCAGTTGTTGGAACAGCTTCCATTACATCCAGGTGCGTTCATGTCCCCAAGGTTAAATCATTAAATTGCTCAGGTACTACATGAGGCACTACATGGTACTACATGTTCAGGTACTACATGGCCATACTAGAAGGAGAAATACTCGAAAATTCCTCAGGATTCTGATATCTCTTTAATTTCCTCAATGACAAGTGGCCGACATTGGGGATAGCAAAATTACAACCATGCAATGGGTATCACACTATTATACTGATAATTTATAGTTGCCAAAAAATCCCAGTTTTTGTCATTTTCCAAGATCCCCAATATGCCAAAAACAATAGAAGTAGAATCATAAGAAAAATGGTACGCCTACATCAAATTCTTGAACACACAATTTTCAAGCTCAATTTCATCATGTTTTGAAAAAAAGAGTTGTAATCAATTGCTCACCTTGCAACAATCCCGTAGGTGTAACACTATTAAAAAGATCTCCGATGTGGAAGAAACAGCAGAAGCAACCATAAGAGAACTTAAACACTTACATAAGATTCCTGAAGTCATACCTTCCAAGTTAAATTCACATTGAATGTGAATAATGTTTTGGAAGCAATTGTAGTAGCCCTGCAGTCCCATAGACCAGTGGTATAAACAAAAAAAGGTACATCAGTCATTAGAGCAGTACCTTAGATACTATACTTGTCATCTGCAAGAATGTGCTTTTCTGTGCAAATTATAAATGCAACCCTACAGTAATTCTCAAAGAACCAGATGATTCTACTGTCCCTGACACCGGTTGCAGAAAATAAAGAAACAGTTTGGAAGAATCACAAAACTTTTACTGATGCGCAAGGCTCCCAAAATACAGATTAAATAATCCACATTATTAATCTCTCTACTACAAACTGGAATACTTTTCTATAGTGCATTTTAAAATTAGTTAGGTAATAAAATATTTCCTTTTCTGGATTCAGCTACCTTCCAACCTGCAAGAGGGGAGGGATTCCATTTTCCCTACTATATCATCTTTAGCATGTAATATACCATGTATGCTCCATACACTATATTTAGTTCCTAAAACTCTCATGCAGTGGCATAGGTAGAGCCCCCAGGTACGAATATATATATATATATATATATATATATATATATATATATATATATATACTGTATATATACATACAGTATCTCACAAAAGTGAGTACAACCCTCACATTTTTGTAAATATTTTATTATATCTTTTCATGTGACAACACTGAAAATTACATTCTGCTACAATGTAAAGTAGTAAGTGTACAGCCTGTATAGAATTTGCTGTCCCCTCAAAATAACTCAACACACAGCCATTAACGTCTAAACGTTGGCAACAAAAAGTGAGTACACCCCTAAGTGGAAATGTCCAAATTTGTCCCAAAGTGTCAATATTTTGTGTGGCCACCATTATTTTCTAGCACTGCCTTAACCCTCATGGGCATGGAGTTCACCAGAGCTTCACAGGTTGTCACTGAAGTCCTCTTCCACTCCTCCATGATGGCATCACGGAGCTGGTGGATGTTAGAGACCTTGCACTCCCCCACCTACTGTTTGAGGATGCCCTACAGATGCTCAATAGGGTTTAGGTCTGGAGACATGCTTGACCAGTCCAACACCTTTACCTTCAACTTCTTTAGCAAGGCAGTGGTCATCTTGGAGGTGTGTTTGGGGTCATTATCATGTTGGAATACTGCCCTGCGGCCCAGTCTCCGAAGGGAGGGGATCATGCTCTGCTTCAGTATGTCACAGTACATGTTGGCATTCATGGTTCCCTCAATGAACTGTAGGCCAGAAAGTATTAATTTTGGTACCAATCCCCAGAACAAGCTCCAGGCGATTTGAGAGGATCTCTTCCAAATCAGCCTGAAACCTTCGGACACCACCTATGTGGTAGCCTTCGGTGAGCAACAGCAGATTCAGAAGACATTCCATATGAATATGAAACCATACCAGTGTGAGAACCCCCAAGTAATGTCCATATGACTAGCAAAATGGGGACAATTCTGAGGATGGGGTACTACCAGACATGCTTGCCTCTGCTGACCTGTTTTCCTTACCCGGTCGGACTTGTCACGTGAGCAGCAACAGCAGCTTTAACAGGTGCTGAGCCATCACCTAAGGCTGGTTCTCGACCAGACCAGGTAGGACAAACTTATTGGCCAATGAAGTCCTTACCTCTGACACTTCCTCACTGAAGCAGCCCTCATATAGGGTTGCGACACTGTGAAGGGGAATATAAAGAGAGAGCTGCATGAGATGTTAGAGCTAGGGGTCATTAATTCTCTAGTTCTTGGGTGTCCCCTGTGGTGTTGATCCCTCAGAACAACCTATGTAACCATTTCTAAGGGCTACTAACAGATCCCAATTGCTGACACCTCTAGAGTGAAGACAGCATTCACCACCCCCTTTGGACTATACCAGGTTGCGGTTATGTCTTTTGGAATAAAGAATGCCCCTTCCACATTCCAACAGCTTATTGACCATCTATTACATGAGTGCCAGGAGTTCACACATGCGTATCTGGATGACACTGCCATATTCAGCCATACTTGCCAGAAACATGTGGTCTGCCTAGCCACAGTCCTGGATTGAGTCCAGCAAGCAGGGTTGATCATTCACCAGTTTGCTAGGGAGGAGGTGTACTAACTAGGACTCAGAGTAGGGAGTGGGATGGTCCGGGCCAGAGCCGACCAAGTTTGTCTCGACAGAGCAATGGCCCATGCCAGTGAGTTAAAGGCACGCAAAGCCACTGATGACCTCACAGAAAGAAGATGCCACAGCTGGTACAGTGGACCCCCAAATATAAGAAAGCCTTCCAGGACCTGAAGGCTGCCATAGCATCTCACCCAACCCTAGTTGCCTCAAATTATTTTCACCCTTTCTTGCTCCAGACAGATGCCTCAACCTAGGCATTGGGATTGTTTTGAATCAGTTGTATGCCTAGGACGAGGAGCACCCCAGAGCATTTCTGAGCTGCAAGCTGTTGCCCTGAGAGGTGCCTGGCAGCCGTTTAGGCCCTAAAGAAACTACAGTCCTAACTTATTGGGTGAGAGTTGTTACAGGACACAATCCATTTTGATGGCTCAATAGAGTGTTCAGGGGCCTGTGGTCTCCTTTTGAGATTGGGCCTAGTCCTGCAGACTCATAACTTTACTATGCAATACAGGTAGGGTAGAGCTGAGCAAAATGCTGATCGTCTCTACAGTCAATTAGTCACCTCGGATCTCCATGTCACCCATGACCCGTTTGGAGTCTTGAATCGACTGGTGATTGAGGTGGGAGAGTGATTTTTTGTGACAATAGTACAGTGGTACCTCGGTTTGAGTCTGCTTTGGTTGAAGTCCGATTTGGTTTAAGTCGCGTCACATAGGGAAAACATTTGTTTTGATCAAGTCATTTGCTTGGATTGAGATCTGTCCACAACGTGTAAGTACAATAAAAATTAAGCCCTAATTGAGCCTGTGCCTGTAAGAGCCTACATCAAAGCTTTGCCTGTAAGAGCCTACATCGAGCCTGTGCAGGAAATTCAGAGGGAGCCGCAACAGATAGTGGCTGAGGAACTTTCTTATTCAGTTGAAGAGGAGGGAAGGGAGGAAGTACCGACTACACTCATCAAAGAAATGTGTGCTAAATGTAATGAATTACAACATTTTGTTAAACACTATCACCCTGACAAAGCTCAAGCGAGCGGCGTTGTGGACTTGTTTAATGATCAACCAATGTCTCACTTCAGAAATATTTTAAAACAAAGGCTACATCACCGTCTCCAGCAAAGTCTCCAGCAGGGTGCACTGTTGTCAAGAGACAGAAAGGACAAATATCCCCTGTGCAAGGGCCTAATGTTGTTATGGAAGAGGACTCCAAGCAATAACCTGTCTCCTCCTTCTCCTCCTCTACACTGCCACCATCTCATTGGTTCCTCAAGTCCTCTCACTTCTGTAAGGTGAAGTTAAATTCTCTGTTATTTCATTTCTTTACAGTTAAAGTTAAGTTAAATTATCTGGTATTTAATCACTTTATGGTTAAAGTGAAGTTAAATTCTCTGTTATTTGAAGTAATTATTGTTTTTTTATTGATGCCTGTTTAGTTTTAAGGTTTCGTATCCAAAAACAAGACCATCAGTTCTATATAAAGTGCAAAAAATCTGGGGTCCCGAACAGATTATTTTAATTTATATTGATTCTTATGGGAAATGCTTGTTTGGTTCGCATCCTGCTGTCTGGAACGTATTAAGGACTTGAACCAAGTTACCATTGTACGGTGGTGTTGCGGGTAATGGCAACAATAACAGAAGTTAGACATTAGCTTTTTGCATGAGGCGAGGTGCTGGACAGAGTCACTTACCAACTGCCATATTTTCCACATCTATTTACCATTTGAACTGAGCTACTGAGCCCAGTGCCACTAGGCCCATGTCATTCAGCAGGACAGAGTCATTACAAACTGCCCTTTTTTACCAAGATCCTAAAGTAAGCCTCTTTCTAGGGAAACCATAGCACAGATACACAGAAACCTGCAGAGCAGAAAAACTAAACTGTGGGATCCATTCATTGGCCATCCAGATGGTCCCTCCTCTTGACACTTGTTTGTCAAGTAAGTACCAAATAAAAGATATAACTTGGTACAAGTTTTTTTTTAAATTATTTATAAGTAGGGGAATCACTTTTGTGTTTGTCACATCACATTCTGAGCTATGGATGATGGATGATGATTTTGCATAACTAAAGGGTGGGTTGGGGAGAAGGGAACACAAAGACGTCCGGAGCCATTGTTTAATCATTGGATAAGATTAAAATTAACACCACAACCCTTCCCTCTTACTACACCTAATGTTTTTTATGTCATGGCACTGCCTTAATTTGCAAGTTATCCATAAAGTCTGGGTTTTGGCATAAAAGTCTAACAGAGTAACTCATAATCTTTTAGCGGTAGAAAACTCAGTGGAAAAGCTTGCTATAAAAGTCGGCTCTGGCTTGTCACAATTCTCTCAACATTTTGAGTGATTAGCATAGCTAGGTAGTTTTACTTTGCTCTTAAACATGGTGTAATCTGCGATATAGGGGATTAGAAGAGGGGCCTAACTTGCTGTTTAATACTTGTAATATTTTCTGGCCCAGAAAATGGTGTTAGTATGGGCTATTGTAGTTCTGGAACTGTGATTGTATCATGTACAAAGTAAATTGCTGTAGTATTGCACTTGTGTAGTATATGGAGGGCAGGTGCTCTATGAATTACTACTACTTATTTAATATAATTATTGGACAAATTATAAATAAAAATAGGATCCGATGTACTGAGGCTTTTTGTTCCCCCAAGCATACACATGCACTATATATATGTTGTATATCAGTACTTTCCAAGGTCATTGCACACCTCTACTTTTGCCTACCATACTCAGGCCTTGTTACCATAAGAATAAATAAATCCCAAAATACCTTCTTATCACCATGTAGTGTTGCACTTCACTTGATGTGTTATACAGATTAAATATTGTTCAGTTTACTTAATTTTGTTCTCTTGTTTCAAATTCCTAGACAAATGCCTCTGTTTGCTAAGAAAATATGATTTTATCATTTGAAACTAAATTCTACTTTACCTTTGTAATCTATATTTGTACTGCATATTTTACTGACCAGCAGTTTCTCTACATGCATTTTTATGTTAACGTTGTTTTTCACTAATTGTATTGCTTTGTGAATATTGTATAAAATATATTTTTCATATTGTTGTTTGAGTGCATTTTTGAGGTGTGTTCTTCACTTGTGGTTTCCTCTCCTTTGAAGGCCAGTAAATGACTGTTCTGCATGGGGAGAGAAGGACTGGATGAAAGCTGCTGGTAGGAATGTGGATGATTGGTTGTTGAGAGCTTTAACCCTGGAGGGAAGAAAAAAAATCTGCATTCAACTAATGTTTTTGATGGAAACCTCATGGACAGAATAGGTTTGCCTCTCAAGGTTATAGTGACATCAGGCACCACAAGTTCCCATATTATGTTTTCACTGGAATATAAAATGACATCACAAGCAATAATTCATTTCTCAATGGCCTATTAACTGGATTACCATGGTTTAGAATAGAGATGAAGGCCTTGAATTAATAAAGTCTGGAGATATTCCCATGTGGCTTAATTTAAATAACAATATTATGTTACTAATATTATGTAACATAGTAGGCATATACACACAAAAAAGTGTGTTTTACATTTTTTACTGAATTTTATTTAAACAAATGAATAAATCTCTAAGTCATTTTGGTTTTCTGTCGTGAAAATGGTTTTCCATTTAACTCCTTATTAGTATTTCAGTTATAGCAGGTTTCTGGTTCTTATTGTAAATGATATATATTGTTATACAATTCAACTAGAGGGATACCACCAAATTTACAAACCATTACATGTTACCGTTACCTTCTTACCTTGATTGTTAAAATCACACCTCTGTGCACCTCTGCCATTTATATATGTCTATGGTTCAATAAGCCAAGTACCATAGAAAAGGACGTAGTTAGTGGCGCTATTTAGAGGACCAAGAAACTCTGTAGAGAAAGAAGATTTTAAAGTGGATATTTATGAAGTTTTGACAGCCATTTAGTACATCTATGAAGAATTTTTATTCTGTTATAGGAAAAGACCAATCAACCTGTTAATTTATGCTTTACCTTTAACTAAAATAACCTGCTACATCGCTCCTTTCCAAATGAAAATATAAGACCTTATTCTGTTGGGATAAAAAATATAGTCAACGTTAACTTTGTTCAATTTTTTCTATTTAACATATATTTCACTATCCAGAGAGTTTAGCCTCAAGTTTAAAGTTTAAAACCTTGTAATGCAATTATTATTCCTTTAAATTTCAGTTAATTTTTAATGGTTCTATTTAAACTTTATTTCGTACAAGGCCACTACATGATGACCTTTTTCTATAAGTAAAGTTCATCCTAATATCGGGATATTACTAAAGGAATAGGAACAGGTAATTGCCCAGCATCTCAGGTCATCATGTGATCTATTAAAGGCTTCTTCCATTGTAACTACAAGTCATACGATGGTCATCGCGAGTCGTGTCCCGGTCAGTAACACTGGGAAAATCCAAGTGAATCTCCAAATTGTCTAAATACAGATCTTGCCATTAACTGCACGCAATGGTGATATTCGTGTATTCCAACCCCACGATAGCAGTATATATAAATAAAATTATTACCAATATTCAGCCATAACATAAAACATAATCAATAAAACAGGAAAATTACATCAGCACAACTGTTGCCTAATTAATTCCCGTTTATGGAAATATAAAATATTAATACAAATTTTGATTTATTTTCTTATATTAGTGTATAGATAGATAGATAGATAGATAGTTATAATGGTTATGATGACATAGACTGTATAATTTTAGATTTAATTGGGTTTGCTTTTCAAGAATATCATTATATGGTTGACATTAGAAGCCAAAGTGATAACCGTAATCTGTAGTGCTGTTGTTATAATTTTTTGTGCCTTTCATGGTACATGCAGCTAATTTTAACTCATTTGCATTCAGCATCAAGCTTTTTAAATACAATTGCACCTGCATCTATGATAAGAGCTGTTAAACTGCGCATGCTTGTCCCCTATAACACGCATGCTCTGTTTCGTGATGTGTAAAGGGGTGGATACCTAATGCTGCATCAGGCATCACTACACCTCATTGCTGACCTAATTATAATACCTGCGTTTTAATAAATGACGTGTAGACCTGGGTATCGCTAATGCATGGTGTGATTGCAGCGCTAAACTCGTCCTGTTAGTAAATTCCCCCCGTGTGTTGAATTTTGTTTTATTTTAATTACAAGTGTTATTTACCATTAAATAACCGAACATTCATAGATACACATCAGCATTTCATAGACCGAGAGGAATATCATAAGATATACAATCAAATAGTTAATTTCTTAATATAGGAAGTGTATGTATTTGTAAGAGATTTCAGAAATACTTGAAATAAAATAATATCTTAAAATAAAATTATTATTATTATTATTATTATTATTATTATTATTATTATGCAATTACTGAAAGCTCTATTTTGTGTAAAATTTAACCAAATGATCCCAGACTAAGGTGGAACAATTTCCATAAACACTATTTGCTCTTAGCATAAATTTACAATATATTTTAGAATGCAGAATTCCAGGTTTGGTTGATTATTTGCATTTTTTTTTAGATTATTATCTTAAGGTGAATAAGGTTCATAAATATTTCCTTCCAAGTATTTTTCAGTATTTTAGAAGAAACAGGAGTGTTTGCATTCTCCATTTTACCACTTTAATTTACTAAGAGCCTACAAGTTGCCCCACTATACACAATTAAAACTAATATACATTGACGATATCTGTTATCATCATAGATTGGGAAAAATGAAAAGCTAATTAATATATGTCAATAGCAAAATCATATTGTGCTTGTCTGACACTTGATGGGAGTTTGAAGCTTTATCTTACAAATAACCCACAAAAGCATTGAATCAGCAAGTAGAGTTAATAAGTCTGTGTGTTTAGGAGTTAAGGGGTTAAAGCACATGGCAGATCACAGGACATCAAAGATAATGTGCTGGTCATGACACATCTGTATCTTATTTAGTAGGAATATGGTGATAATTGTTCTCATATGCCAGAGCTGAACCCTGTTCTGAGCAGTATGCTGGCTTAACCCTTCTGTTGCTAGAGAGGGTGTTGTTTCTAATTTTTTTTTACCCATTCAGTGCCAGCATACATGCCGGCTTTCCCTGTTCTAAGAAGCTTAATGTTTGTCAAGTCAATCTGCATATACCCTAGTGCAATTAAAGTGGAGACCACCCTTACTCTACATTTGGATAAATGCCTTGGAGCACATGTGACAATTACCAGGAACAGTCTGTTCCAGCACCAGCTGACTTATTTTTTAAGTCTGATTCCAACAATGTCTTTTTTGAGTTTTAATGCAGTAATCGGAGTTACCAATTTAATGGGGGGAAAAACAGCGAATTTGTTTTAGGACGTATACATCTCCAATAGTGAAAGGGTTAATCCAAGACAGACTCAGATTGTTTCTGACTATCTGAACTGGTCAACAGGTCTGGACTAAATGCAAATTAGCACACGTGTGTCTGTGAAGGAGCGAACACGCTGCACTGACTCTGCGTTTCACTGACCCATCACCACGGCTAAGGCCATATATACTGCAATAAAACACATCCCAGACAGTAATCACTAGCACTGCTTTATAATTATGGACCTTGACACATTTAATCTTTGGGATGGATTATATAAAAATTAGATGAGATTGTTTTGTGTACAGGATATTCTCAGTTTTCTACCAATGTTTCTACAAAATTAGCTGAAGCTACCCAAATAATGTTCACTAAAAATAACATGGCCTGTATAAATTGTTAGATCTAGTTGTGTTTTATTAAATGACAATTGGCTAAATGGACTGAAGGTGTGATATAGGTGTAAGAAAATATATTCAAGTGAACTTGAACTCTTTTTTGCCAAAGTAAAATGTGTACTTTTCTGGTCAGGGACTTATTTTTGCTATCTGTATATACAACATTGAGTACAGGAAAATAAGTATTAATGGTCAAATTAGAGCTGTAGGAATGATTAGGTTCAGAAATTTAGTGGAATGGTAAAATCAGTTGTTTGTATACCAGATACTACAATTCAAAAATATGTCTCCCTATACCATGACTATTGTAGAATATATGAGTTTTACATAAAAACCTAATTACTTTCATAGTTTGATCTATGTACAGAAGAAAACTGGCAAGACTCAAACTAAATATAAAGTGTTATTGTTATTTCTACCATTCCATGTTTACTTTGGAAGAATAACAACAACATGCTTGTTATCCTGTTTAGACAAGATGATTCGTTTTGATTTTCCTTTAATGATCATGACTCTCTGTAGCAAGAGTGTATATATTTGCATCTACGAATTGGCACTATCCTCATCGACTGATCCAAGATTACATCAAAAGATTAATGCTAGATTCTGTTGATCAGGGTTGCAACTATAACAGTCCTATAATTTATGTGTAACCTCTCAGAGAAGTAAGGCAAGCAGTCCTCGGTGTCTGACCTGCACTTGTAATCAAGCCCTGTTAGAGGCACTTACAACCCAATGCTGTTACCATGTGGTTTTCATGTAATAGGACTTTGACACGGTACTGTCACCATCAGGTTCTGTCATCTCACAAAGAATTCTTGAGCCTTATATCAGCATTTGATGATAGAAATCTAGTTATGCTTTATGATAAAAGGAACTGCACAGTCCACTCTGTACCTATAAAGGATGAAGTGTCCGAAAGATTTAAGGGGTAGCAATGATTCCCTGGTAAAGGCCCCAGTACCCCCCTCAGTGGCGCCTAAGGGGTCTGATGCTGCCTCTTTGTTACTTTTCTCTTGATGGGCAGTCTGCCTCAGCCTTCCGTTCACTGTGCATCTGTGCCTTCAGGGCTTAAATCTGGAACCCATAATGTCCGGCACAGTTTATACTACCTTTCCATGATGGATTGGTTTTGACTGAAGGGAAGGGAAGAGGGAGGGGGAAGGGGCTATTTGGAATCAAGAAGGAGGGAGAGATGTTATGAACCCCACCTCTCCAGTACATCGGCTTTGGCGACCCAATCAGAAGAAGCACCAGGTCAATTTCTTGTGAGATCCCTCCTTAACATCCCAAAGTGAGGAGTGAAAGAAAAGAGGAAAGGATTGGAGTATTATTCAGGAAGGCAGCTAAACTCTGAATAGCACACTCTGTGTGAATCTGCTGGGAGGTGCAACTGAGTGTGCCCACCTTGCCACCAAATTTTGTTTTGTCATAAATTAGTTAGCCTATTGCTTCAGCCACTTCAAATAGCCCTGGAACCATAAGACTGCAACTTCTTACAGCTACCTGGGGGAGGATACCATCTCGACATCCGTCAGTAAGCACCAGTACTATTAATATGAAGGAAGAAGGTGTATGCCCTGACTCCCCTGAAGACAGCCTGGTAACCAGCGAGGAAGAGGCTGAGCGCCAACAAAGGAAGGCAATACATAAGCGTACTGTGCTGGTTGGCAAGGGAGCTGAACCCAGGATGCCCCTTTCACCACCCTGCAAGCGGAACAAGAGGAGCCCCCATCTAGAAACATTTGAGGATGTACACACTCAGAGAATCATCGCCAATGTGCGAGAGCGTCAGCGCACTCAATCACTAAATGATGCTTTTGCAGAGCTGAGGAAGATCATCCCTACACTACCATCTGACAAACTAAGCAAGATACAGACCTTGAAGCTGGCTTCACGCTACATTGATTTCCTGTACCAGGTTTTGCAGAGTGATGAACTAGATCACAAGATTGCCAGCTGCAACTACCTTGCCCATGAACGTCTCAGCTATGCCTTCTCTGTCTGGAGAATGGAAGGTGCCTGGTCCATGTCCACATCCCACTGAACCCTCAGCTGATGTTCCTCTTGTCTGCTGTTCTAGAAGGTACGTGGGAAACTTACCCCACTGCTTGGGAAAAAAAAACTTCAAAACATCTTTTTGTGGAGCCTTCCTTAGTTTTATATTCCCAAAGCATGCAGTTTCCTGATGCTTAAGAATTCAGCTTACTCTGGATGTTTATGATGGTTGTCAATAGACACAAATAATTTCTTGGATCAGATGCAGCCCTGTGATTTTTTATGAGTAATGCTTTTTTTACTAAAAATGTATTATATTGAAACAAACGTTAACATCAAATGTTTAAAGAAACACATAATGTAATAAGTTTGCCTTTTGGTGAGAACATTTCAAGGATATAAAACTGTGAAAATGTCAAGATATTTGAAGCCCCCTTACAATTGATAGAAATCTCACAAGATAAAAAAATCAGTTTCTTATCCGTAACTTTTCTCATATCAGTGGCCTTCTTTAAAGCAGGTACATATAAACATACAGACTGCTAATGGCGGTATTGACTTTACTATTACCGTTAAGGACATAATATTGAGACAAATGCAGCTGTTGGTTCTATGTATTTAAGATAAAAAATATTTTTCCTTCCATCGTTATTTTATTCTCAAATATGTGAAGTATAGCACTTTTAAAAGACAGCACATGTGTCACTTGTCACCCAAAATGATTGCAGCTTGCCCGAAACAGGTTTTTTGGCCTAGGCAGCATTTCAGGGATTACCATGTCTTCACCCCAAATGCATGTGGTAAAATAATGAAACATTAAAGTGCCACTTTCTACAATGTGATGTCAGTTTGCGATATTTGATTTGTTTGTTCACTCTGATTAAAATATGTGCCACAATGAACAGGTTCTAGTTTTGAATTGTGGTTACAAGGATCTAACCCCTATACAGAAATGTACAACTGCAATAGATATGGGGTGCTGTTACATTGCACCTGCCATCTATACTGTATTATGGTCCAGTGTTTGTTGCAATGGCAAGAGTAGCTAGAAAGACATGTGCGCATTGCTTTCCAATGACAGCTGCAGCATTGGTCGCTCACATTGGTCTATTTCACCTGTCAGTGTATGGCGGGCCACATAACTTGGTCTCTCACATATGCCAGTAACCACCACAGAATCATCCACCTTCAGATAACAACTTGGTTTCTCCAACCCCATTGTCCAACTATCTAGTGATATCCCCTGGGTGCTGATAATCAGCATCCAACAAACTTACAGCCTTATTAAATTGCGATTCGGCCACTTGAATAGGGCTCTATATAAGCACATAGCAAAAACTTCTGTAAAAAAATATGCTCTGTGCTTATATAGAGCCCTATTCAATTGGACAAATCCCAATTTAATAAGGCTGTTAGTGTAAAAAATCCTTTGTATTTAGTCATTTCAGTTTCTGATAATTGAAAAAAAAAAGAATTATCAACAAAACTACCCAGAGAAAAAGAAATATATTTATTATATCTGCTAATTGTCACTAATAATAGAGAACCAAAGTGCTAAATATATTTATTGGTAAGCTCCATTCGCCACTATGTGTAACAAGGGCCGAAAAGCAATTTGCACAAGGCTGTGGTGTCTAATTCTTATGGGGAAATTTGACAGCTCACCCTCAGGAAAGAAGGTAGCAGCCCTTGCTAAGCTTATTGAATCTATACTATGTATACTGTATATATTATAGTAAACCATGCTATATCATAGACAGTGCAAGTTATTACCACTTCTAATAATAAAATCAGTACCACCGAACTTGTGTATATTTTGTTACAGATGTCTATTTTAAATTGCTCTTAAACTTTTTAAATCAGAGCAGCCCAACTTTTCTGTTTGGTAGTGTTCAGGTTCGCATGACTGGATAGATGAACTACATTTTACAATCATTATTTAAAAATTAAAAAAGGGACAATGTCGCATGGCTAAGTGCTTTCATATAATTGTGACTATATGTGATATGTGATTTGTCAGTGTACATATATGTCTATATATTATTACATTTATATTTGTTTTATTATATTTAACATCAGATTCGCAGACTCTTTATAAGACACAAAAAGTTAATTCCCCTTTGTTTACTAAGCTTCTCGTAGGCTGTGAAGTAGTTCGCTAAAGATTATGAGGACCATTTCTGCAACATAGGTTAGTGAATCACCCTGACCTATGTAGATCCATGTGTTGTCTGTAAACAGAATAGGCCATAATCAGCATTACATTAGACATATATCTTCATATGTATATCTTTTTTTATATATATATATATATATATATATATATATATATATCTTATGTTTGGAGAGAGATTGGCATATATTGGTATCTTTCTACGAACAATATAAGCCATTCAAATGTTCTGAAACTGGGATATTATATACTATGATAAAAATACATAATAACACGAGTGTAGTGTAATATTGTACATAAATAAAATAACAGACAAATGATTCTCATCTGAATCAACTTAATGTAAGAAGGGACTCAATGGTGAAAAATGTAAAAGGGAAATTAAAGGTAAAATGAATAATTACTTTCTATTTTATTCTATGGAGCCTATTTGACACATAGGTTCTAGAGAATAACATAACATGCAATGATATCAACTATACATTTAACTTTTATTTAAAAAAACAATATATGTTTTCTTGTGTACCGCGAGAGTCTTATTATTATATTGTTGTAGGTAAGTAACATTATTATTATTATACATTGCACCAGTAAATTGAATTTAACATTATGCTTCTATGAAATAACATTTCTGGGAGAAAAGAGAAAATATGTTATTAATACTTCTGTCAAACATCTTTACATAAGCAAAGTGTCAAAGCATATAATGTTTCCAGCAGTATAACATAATTAAGGTGATATATTATTTTGCACTCTCCATGGGGAAGAAGTTTTATTAGACACGTCCATTTACGGAGACAAATGTCAAAATCATGTTTGTTTAATTAACATTTGACCTCTCTGCTCCTGTTGGGACCTTTAGCAAGTTGAGGAATAGTGGTCTGTAGTAAAAAAAGCAATGGGTATTTGTATTGTGT